>OZ020520.1:1972607-2067469 GCA_963971425.1 Bryoerythrophyllum caledonicum | reverse complement strand
GGGAAACAAGCTTTTGGATTCTTTGTTGAAATCTTCTTGGGGGAGAGGATCTGCCGGAGGTGGGCCCGGGAAAAAGGAGCTCTTGGCATTGGGGCCAATGTACCATGGAAGTTTCAGAAAGACGTTATGGTATGCACATTAGTATTGTACTGTTGTGGAGAGTTGTTTCTTGGTTCTTGTGAGATATTATTCTTTGAATGTGGGCGTGTCATTTGATCGATGTCTACAAGGGTGTTTCTGGTGACAGCATGGCTTGAGGTCTTATATTCTCAAGAAATAGTCAGTGTTTTTTGCAAGAGGAATCTACTTTTCAAATAATTGAAACTGCAAGATTCTCAAATATTACAAAACAATCTGTACATTCCCATGCACAGTAATCAGAGACAAAATTAGGCATAACTTTGGATATGGGGGAGTTATGGTAAAGTCACGGACAAGTGATCAGTTTTGCTAAAATTATACTGATGTCTGACGGGCAAGTCCAAATTACAAGCATTTGAATGACTTGCTCCTGTTTCAGATACTAATTTCCAGAACATTTCCATTTGAAAATATCTCACATCTCTCTACTACAGAATGGGCCAAACTATCATTTATAAACTTTTACATCAACTATTTGCACATGTTCAATGTTTAAATAGTACCGTTAGACATTTAAAAAGAAAAAATAGTGAAGCAAGTTGGGCGTGTAGTATGTACTGTACTTCACTGTTATGTCAAGGGGAGTGACATTGCATCAAAAGTAGGCTACTTTAATTAGCCTTATAGACTGGAGCACGTAATAGAACCAGGGCATTCAGGTCCAGAACCTCAGGGGAACAAAATGACAACATCCAGATCACTCACTTCCTTGCTGTGCACATTAAGTCAGTCCGTTGAGTTATCAGCCCATACCAAAACCTCGATAATCTTTTCATATCAGTCATGGCTTATACCGGAATATTACACATATGGTGCTCCTGAATTTTGTTGATTATTCTTCTGGATAAGGCCATGGCACTCATGAATCATGGGCACAGACTTTTGAATGCATACCCTGGGATTCAATCCGGTGGTGGAACACTTTCTGGGGGAACAATTTTGAGTGTTCAGTGCGCCATTTTTATCCAGGAATTTTCAGACCCTTGTTCTTCCTCACCCCTTGTGGTGGACTCAGGCTCTGCTGGCCAGGTCAAGCCCGTGCCGTCCCTGATATTGTGTGAGTTCCCAAGAAATTTAACCCTAAAGTACCATTTGTACTTGATTGATTTTGGGGTACAAATTGATTTTGGGCAGGTTTCTAAAAATCCATTTTTGGAGATAACTTCTTGAATTTTTTTGTGAGAATTGAAATACGGGTTTTGTTTGCGGGGATTTATTTTTTCCTTTTTCGGACTTTTAAAGAAAAATTTATGGTGCTTCGAACATAAGAAGCTTGTTCCTTTTTGGCAGCTGGGCACGGTACTATAGAGATGAATAGTGTTGTTGTAGAGTTGACAATTACACTTTTTGAGGCGGGTGGTAGTGAAGGAAAGTTCTTGGCAACCTTCATTTTTTCACTTTTAAATGCATAGAAATTAAGGAATTTCTGTTTTTGAAATTTTTTTTTATTGTTAGAACAAGTCATTACAATTCTATACACCGTTTGGATTTTAGATCCAACAATTATTTATCTATTTAAAGAATAAAATTGCTTTCCATAGTGAAGGGCTACTTTCTACACCCCTGGTTGTTGCAGGTCCATTTTTCTTATTTTGAACACTCCATTACTTGTGATTTTTGGCATGTGATGACCTAACACAAGGAGAACATATATCCATTGAGCTAATGCAATTTATAGTGGAAAACTATGTCATTATCTTGAGTCAAAGTACGATGGCCATGTCCAGGCACAGTGAAAAAAATAATGATGCACCCTTTAACCCCTAAAGGACCAAGAAGCCCAAAATGGGCTTTTTGAAAGTTCGGTCAGGTTCCTATGGTGTCAATTTCCAACATTCTTCTTTGAAATTTTCACTATAGAAAGACATTACCAAGAGCTTAGTGGGACAACAATTTTTTCCTAAATTGGACATTTGATGAAAAAGTTATAGGGTTTTGAATTTGAAATGCGGTCGGCGGGCACATCGGGCACCTCCAAAAACTTTTGATAGGACACTCTATTGAAAGTGAGATTTTCAGTACTTGCAAGTAATATTATTTCCCTTCATATTGTCAAAAAAAAATTCTTGTCTTTAGTGAAAAATAGCATACCAACCCAAGTCAAACATTTTCACACATTGTCACTCATTGTCGGGCAAGGTACCAAAAAAACTTCTTCTTTTCCACATAAAACCTAGAGATCTTCATATTTTTCACTTTTTATTTTTTCAACGACAATATGTGGTGAAAACCTTCTTATTGACCGTTTAGATTATCATTCAAATACATACGTAGTTCACAAAAAAATAAAACGTGAAATGGCAATTTTTGAACCTCCACTCCTTGCACACTTGGTTTGAATATGCTACACCCCTTTTTTACCTCTAAAAATTGGTGTGTTGGGAAATAACATCATGCTTAAGACAATGGTAAAAGATTTAGACCTTGTACAATGCAAAAATTTGATACAAAGTGAAGTCAAAGTCAGCTGATCTACTCAACGCAGGGATGAAAATGAACCATTTTTTGACTTTAAACACTAAAATCTATCAATCCGTGCGGTGGATTGCAACCAAAATTTGATGGCATGTTTATATGGAAGTCTATTTTAAGATCTTACGGTTGAAAATCCAAAATCCACTTTAAAATGTGACTTTCATGTCTCTTTTTGACAGTGGCAGTTTTGGACTGGTTTTAGAGCAAAATAGGTCGTGGTCCTTTAGGGGTTAAATGCATGTATTTTACAATCCGCACGGTCAACTTTTACAAAAAATATTGGATGTCTTCTTTAAGTAGTTAGCTTCAGATCCTATGATTGAAAATAGTAAATGGATGTTTTAATTAGTCTAATAATATCTGTCAAAGTGGCAGTTTTGAGGTGGTTTTGTTGAAGCACAAGGCCCTGTCTTTTAGGGGTTAAGAAATGACCTTCCTTGGGCAAAACTCCTCAAAATTGGTTCCTGATCTTCTCCACAAACCTCAGGCCTTACTTGCCACGTCCTTGACATTGCTTGGAGATCAGTGTAAGTGAGCCATCTTTCCAATTGACTTACACTGATCTCCAAAAGTCAATTGGAAAGATGGCAAAGATGAGCTTGAGTATGCTTAATTCCTATGATACCGTGACAGTTTCACACCAAAAACACTTCAAAATTGTTGGAATTTAGTGCAATGAATAAAGGAGGAAACAAAAGCTTTTAGTTTTAGTTTTAACCACAGGATTTTAATTTAGACTTGTTAAGTAACATACTCATAAAATTTTATAAACATTCACCACATGGATTGAAAGATTATAGTGTTTGAAGTCAATCAAATGGTTCATTGTCTTCCCTGCGTTGAATGGATCAACAGACTTTGACTTCACTTGGTATCCAATTTTTGCCCTACACAAGGTCTAAATCCATTACCATTGGGTAAAGCATGTTGTTAGTTCCTTGTACACCAATTTTTAAAGGTAGAGGAGGGATGTAGCATATTCAAAACAATTGCACAAGGAGTGGAGGTTCAAATTCATGTTCTAGTTTTTTGTGAACTTAACATGTTATAGATTGATAATCCGAATGGTCAATAAGGGCCGCTTCACACTTGGTGGCCAAGTCAAGTGGCCGTCAATTTCCACCAATGAGATTGCTAGAATGGCCAAAGTCCGGACTTTGGGTCTACACACTTGTGCCCAAACTCCAAAGGTTGTCGTCCTACATGGCAACACTTTTCGGTTGTTTTGGCGCCAAAGCAACGGCCTCTCGAGCAAAACTTGGGTCGCCCACTATAGCGGACCCAAACTACAATCGAGAGTCCATCAATTTTTTTAATAAAATAATCAAAAACTGACAAGATCTGGACCGTTAGATGAAAGAGGCCAAATTTCTAACAGTCCTCTTTGAAATTCTTACTGTAGATGGACATCACTATCACCTCACTGAGAGAACAATTTTTTTCTAAATCCGACATTTAAAAAAAATGTAATAGGGTTTTGAATTTAAATGGGGAGAGCGGGGTACATCAGGCACCTCCAAAAACTTTTGCTAGGACACTCTATTGAATGTGAGATTTTCAATATTTGCAAGTGATATTATTTCCCTTCATATTGTCAAAAAAAATTCTTATCTGTAGTAAAAAATAGCCTAGTTCATATAATTTATTTTGATACAAATATGTATTTTTAAGATAGAGACACAAAATATTTACATAACTATGTATCATTCTACGATTATCCACTTGTAAAATAGTAAAAATAACATGTCTTTTGGGTATTTGATTTTCACTTCATGAAATGATTCACTTCTCTCATGAATAAAGTGTACAATTATTGTACGATCTTGCAATAATTTCCTAATTAATGTATATATATTGTCCAATTATTATTCTTTGTAAACAGATATGTGTAATGTTTATAACCTTCTATTTTTATGAATTTGTTAGCCCCTAAACGACCAAGACTATGTTTCACCAAAACCATCTCAAAACAACCTCTTTAAGCTAATTAGTTGCAAGACTTAACATAACAACTACTTTTAACTGTAAGATATTCAAGTTAAACAATCAAATCATTTTGTAAACTTTGATTGCACAAATTGTAAGATGCATGCTGCCACTTGAATAGTGCAATATATTTTTTTCCTTCCTTGCGCCGACATGGTTAGCGTACTTTTATTCAAGAAGAATTCAAGGAGCCCCAAGGTCTTGGATTCAAACCCCATGGTTGAAAAAATATATTGATCACGCAAAAAGTGATTTGCGATTTGTGGCAAAAATTGCTTTATTTGTTATTTGAAAGCTGAACAACCTTTTTTCAAACTAATAATTTATTTGGCATGGAGGTGTCGAATCAAAGGTTAGGCCACAAAAAATTGTACTACCATACATTCGGGTCAGTTTTGGCACACAAGTACCAAAATAACTTTTTGCTTGATAGAGGCATTAAGCACAATGGATATCACCTAGGCATTACAAGGGTATCTACTTAGCATTATATGGATATCACCTAGATAGATCTCTTAAATTTTCCATTTTTTTTTAACATTTTCCATTGCGATTTAATTATGTACAAAAGAGACCCGCAAGTAGTGTATTCTACCCTATAGTAGTACTAATTAGCTCTATGGTACAATGCTACTATCTGGATTTAAAGTTCAACAACTTGTAACCTTGGTTTTGTGCATTTGTCTTCAAAATTTTACTTTCCTCGATGAATCTACTACTTACACACATCTCCAATATAAATTTTAGAAAATTCATGATTGAATTGGCATCAATATAAGCTACCATACGTTAAGGTCAACTTCAGCACCTAGCTATCGAAACAATTATTTTTTTTGTTTTGCAGGCATTTGGACACAATGGGTATCATCTTGGCATATTATGGGTATTACTTTGGCATTACATGGGTATCACCTAGACAATTTTCTTGAATTTTCCAAAAAATTTGGACATTTTTCATTGTGGAAATTGTGTACAAGAATGAACTGCATGTAGAGTTTCCAAATAACTAGAAACCCACCTTGGGACTTTTGGTCTAAAAGGGACAAGATACTATATGTGACTTGGTACATCAAGCTCTAATTGTGAGAGATTGTTGTATATTGGACCGAAGAAATAAAATAATACGAATTTAGAATGATAACAAGACTTAACCTCAACCATCTTTTTATTTTTAAAAGAACTGTCCTTCAGAAATCAATACCCCATAATTCAAAATTTATTTGTAAATAATATATTTATAGAATGTAATTACATAATGGATGTATTTCAACTTAAGTAGATACATCATTTTATCTACTATAAATAATTAAAAAAATTGTATGTGCAATCAAGTTTGTCCTTTTTCATTTGAATGTGCCTTGAAATCAAATGTGCCCATTGGAGGTATCCTTATTAGATGTGTCCTTTCACTAGAATTTGGCTTATAGTTAAAAAATTATAAATAAACCTTTAGTATTTTTAGAGATTTTATATTTTATACCATTATCAAGGTTATACTTACCAAATTTTAAAATCAAAAGTGACTTAGCAATTATAAGATTTCATGGAACCATTAAAATTTCTCTATTATTTGCATAAAAGAATCTATATATTATAAATAATATCCATAATAAATACGACTATATCATATCTATAATATAAATACTAATTATTTATTGCAATATCATTTAGCGGATATTTAACAAAATTTGGACAAAATCACAATTTGTGGACCGATTAGACTTTGAATTCTTATCGGCTGCCAACCGATGCTTCTCTTCGTATGAAAATTTCAAACGGTCATAACTTACTCAAATTTTGTCCAAATCAAGCTTATGAGGTGTTTTTTGACATCTAAATTTTTTGTAGATGCCAAAAAAACATCTCATATGCTCCATTTGGATAGAAAATGAGTGAGTTAGGCACTTTAGAAGATTATCGATAAGACGCTTTGACAGCTCTCGGTTGACAGCCGACCACTATTTCTGGACTTTCATTTGTCCATATTTTGTTAAACATCCGTTATTTGAATAATCATTCATTGTAAATGAATATTTCAAATTAGATATACTTGCAGAAATAGAAAATGAAACATGGAAAAATATCTCTACATATAAAAACGAACAATTTTGTATCCGGTGAATCCAGAAGCCCTTGCAACGTATGTGATATCCTTAATAACAAATCCTTTTAGAGGAATCAGTTTAATAGATGTGCGTTCGAATGAAATGTGTCCATTGGAGGAATATTTCAAACGAGCCCTTTGAAAGAATTCTTTGAATGTTCATTTCACTAGAATTTGGGATTTATTGGAAACATTATTAAATTTTAAAGAATTGTTATGTTTTGAAAATAGAAAAACAATTTCTACACATTCATTGATTTTAAAATTATGATTTATACATACTCATCTAAAACAAAATTCCCAATATGGTATCAAATATTAGAATTGGAATTTTAAACACTCTGAGCAAACATTAAAATTTGTTTTTCCTACATGGAATGATGGAAAAGTTGTAAAATAGCTTTTGTATGGTGATTTGAACAGTGGTAATATTCAACTTAGTGAATTTCTTTATTACGATGTCAAGAGAAGAGTAGCTCTGTGAAACCTAGTAAGGTGAGGTTTGGATGCTAGGCGCAAATGTTTTGCAAGTTGTAGTGAGAGGTGTTGGACCTCACTACTCTCCCTAGACCTCCTTTGCTTTGTACTGGACATGTGTCACTAGCGTTGCATTTGTGTTGAAACGGGCTTGTATAGATCTAAACTTGGTCTGTAAGACTTGCAAGGATGTTAAATGAATTTAGCAATAGAATGGATAGACAGATCTGTAGCGGGGCCTTAGTGTTGGACTTGGATCTAGCTAGCTTCCACGTATCCGTGCAAGGAACACACAATAGATCCAATTCGAAACCTTCAGAACCCGCTAGTGACACAAACACATCCGAACCCGCCTTGCTAGGCACCATTAGCAAAAATGAAGAGCAAAGAAACGCAAAGCATAAGCAAGCAAGGACAACACAATCACCAACTTCCGAGACCCTCAAGGTATTCAGATACCTCTTCTTTCCCACTTATTTGCATAACATTCTTTTTCAATTTTTGCTTTTACACGTTGTCACGGGACGTGACGTCAAGGGCCTCTCCGTATTGTATTGTTTTAGCGTAGATTAGTTTGTTACTAATCTACAAATTTAGGGACATACGGCGACGTGCCGCATTCATCCGTGAATGTTTTCCATCCACTTAGGGTTGTGTGTGTGCATATAGCGCCGCACACGTCTTTGACTTGACGTTTTTGTCAAGTCAAACATTGTGAGTAAGTTAGAGAGTGTTTAATGATTACCTTTGCTTGTAAGTGATTGTTTATCATTAGTAAAGGCTCCGTATTCTCTTATACAACTTGCACTTGTTGGTTCTCCCTTTGTGGAGTGCAAGACGCTTGTCTACTCTTGTGATTTACTTCTTATTCATTTGACAAAGATCCTCCCACGTTCCTCTCTTTAGTTCTAGAATATGAGCTTGGATGAGTTTAGAAAAAAATTGAGAGCTTAGATTGATGTTGTGGAGCGCGTCAAAATGGAGCCAACACAATAAACGGTGCCCAAGTCGGACAATTTTTGAGCAAGATGTGAGCGGCATAAGTATGGAAAAAAGAAAATGAGCTGTTGGACCTCATTATGCAATTTTTCACCCACTTCGTAATTATCATCCGCCGCAATATTTCATCTATGGTGAGTTTTCATCATTTTTTTCCAAATTCATCCGCCGCATGCAGTTCCATCCACTCTGAATGAAACGGTAATTTGGGCAAAATTCATTTAGCTGTGAATTAATATCTCCCAAAATATATTATATTTTTGAATTCCGACTTTGGATTTGAGCTCTCTATGGAGGTTTCTCCTTCCGGAAAAAAAAATTTAGTAAATTTTTTTTTTTCAAAACCACATTTTTGTCGGTTGTTAAAATTAAAAAAAGATTAGTGTCTAAACTTTGGTGAGGGCATTTTAACTTGGATGTGAGTACAAGCTGCATCTACAGCTAGAGCATTCCGCCATTTGTCCAAATTTAGTGTTAAATTGGCATATTGGTGCGTTTGTTACCCAATGTGTCATTTTCATTTAAATGACTTGTGTTTGTAAACACCGCGACAACATTAGCTCGCTAAATTCCTTACTTTTAGACTTGGGAAAGGACACCTTTGGGTGTTGTGGGAATACGTTCCCACAAGGTTCCGGATATCACCTGTGAATCCGGTAAATAAAGGTGAAAAATAAAAACATTAATGAATAGAATAGTGTAGAATAGTACGATTAGGTAGAAATAAAGAAAAAGACTTTAGGCCAAATCAGAATCGCTAAAAAGTGTTATCTTAGGCACTTTTTCGGAAACTGGTAGTCCGGAGCATCCGAAATATTTCAGAAAACATACGGATCCGGAAACGACATCATGAGGCCGACAGCACTAATGGATGACCGTACGTCATGCCATATATAAAAGAGGTCAAAAAAGTGAGGCCGCACCATTTGTCGTTTTCTATTCTGTCTTTTTGCTCTCTCTCTCTCTCTCTCTCTTCTTTTTTTTGCATTCCGTCTTCTGCGATAGTCCGGAGCGGTTCCAGTAGTTGAGAGTTTTTGTGAGGTCAGTGCGTGCAGGTGTTACCGGAGGAATAGTGAGGTTTGAAGGGTATGATGACTGAAGGAAGAACTACTCGGACGAACAAGGGCTCAACGGAGATCATAGCACCTCTGCGGCTCCGATCGTCCAGAGGGTCCTACCGGTCTTCCCGACTGATCCGGAAGAACGCGGAGTCCTCAAGCATTCCTTGGTGTTATGGGGTGCCAAGGATTGCTGGAAGTTGCTCGGGGCGTCAAGGATGAGCAACTCGTGACGGAGCTGATACGAGGTCCGGACAACAAATACGACGGAACGATCCAGGTACATCCAAAGACATGGGGAGCGCCGGGGTGGCAGAGCATCTACGGCTTCAGGGATGGAATGGTGAAGGTGGCGGAACGGAGGGACGAGTTCCCGAAGCAGGAGTTCGTTAGAGATCCGGACCCCAAGGATGGTTTCAGCGCCAATGATCTACGCCATCAAGATGCGCGGATAGTGGTCTGGTTTCTCAATCCTATCTTTCACCCGGAAGAGCCAAAGCGGGTCATCTCCAAGTGGGCGGCTACCTTCCGTAGAGCGGTGAGGGAGAAGATCTTGATGGATTGGGCCTCCTTGGTGACCGATGTCGTTGACCAGATCGTCAAAAGCCTCTAGAAGGTAAAGAAATCCGAAACTCCTCTTCCCTCTTACGTCGTCCACCTCTATGCTCACCATGAAGTACTGACGCCTCTGGAGCAAGACGCCTAGAATGAACTACTAAGCATTAAGGACTACGGAGGGGCAGAGCCAGAGTCCAAAGAAGAGGAGACCATGGAAGTTTCGGCACCACTTCCAGTCACCCAAAACCGGAAGAGAAGCCGATCGGTGCAAAGGGAATCTGAGCCGGCCAGTCCAAGCCGCCCGGAAAAGACACATGAGAGGGCAGAAGCGATCGGACCAACACCGAGACCCGATCGGGAGGAGAGGGCGGAGCCGCCCAAACTTACCATATTACCAGGATACGACCTCATTGAACTCCTCCACCATGCAGCCTGGCGGGCCACCTTCATCAACCAATCACACGCGGATGGCCTAGCAATCATTGACCAGATCCGGCAGCACCTAGGAGTCGAGGAGCTACTCGATATCGTCCCAGAGATCGAGGAACTCAAGCACAACACGCTCCGGCTACAAGCAGTGGAAGACCAACATGCTGCGATCATGCAGCACCGGGTCAAACTCAAAGAACAGTTCGACCGGACGGAGACGACATTGGAGGAAGCGCAAGCCATGCGTAAGGAAGCGGAGGATCGGGCAAATGCCTCGGTTGAGGCTTTGACAGAAGTCTGGACAATGCTTAACTTTCCAGTCGACACCGTCAACCGGAGTCTCCTCTTCACGGAGCGATTGGAAAAGGAGGATAAACTAAACCGAGTGCAGATCATCTGATTTTACCACAACCACAGCCGGAAGATGGAGAAGACCTGGGTATGGATGTAGGAATTCGTGGCGAACATGTCCCTGGAAGGGCCGGAGACTCGAGATACCCAAGCACCGGACGACATAACTACACCAGTGCAAGTCACGACCACTCCGGATGTGGCAGGGCCTTTAGAAGCACATCCGGAGAGCTTCGGAAAGCGGAAGGAGGCTGTGATGACTCCGGAGTTTGTCTCTCCGATGAGCTGGAGCAAATATCCTCTACCCAACACAGAAAGCTTCAAGGAGTTGGAGGAGATGCTCTTGAAAAGACTCTCCCTGGGACACCTCCTGCCTTCCGGATGACGCCTACCTCATCAACTTCCGGTTGCCAAAAGACCACGCCGGCAATGGGAAGACGCTTGGAGGAAGATTCTGCTAGCCTGAGTGCGAGCTTCCAGGACTTCCTTGGAAGACGAGGTGGGACAACAATGGACTCACCACCTACGACAGTTCCAATGACGGAGTCGCCTCTAACAGTTTCTGGATCCCGGAGCCAACAACCAAAAGCAATGTCGGTGGGAACGGGCACCGAAAGGGTGGTGGTGGAGGAATCACCTAGGCATAGGAGCCCTAGGCTCAAGAGTGTTCAGAACACCCTCTAGTTAGATTTAGGTTAGCATTAGGAAATTCTTAGTTACTTAGGTTTAGTAGCGATTAACGATGGGGCTTCGAAATTGCACTTGTCTACCAAACCCTAGACTAAAAAATTTCAGACCTACCTTAGAACTTAGGAATGGAAAATCCGGATCTCAGATCCATAATTTCCGGATTGAAGATCGGATTTCCGGAATTCTGTGGATAAGGTCTTTTTGATGTTAGAATAAGATTTTTTCGGATTTCTAGCGGATAAGGTAGAACTAAGATTAGGAAACTTGGTTAGTACTTAGTAAAGAAGTTTTGAGAAGCTCATCATCTTGTTTCTTTCGCTGAGAACATTTTCAGTCTATTACTATATGGTTTATCCCAAACTTGTGGCAATTGAGTGTTTTTTGGTGAGGAACGGATCCATTGTGGTTGGGATATGGTGATTTAGTTCTCTTGTGGTGAGTGTTAGAGTATTTGTATTTGAAGCAACCGGTTGGGACTTGCATTGGGAGATCACTCGGAAGAGCTGGAGAAGAGATTAGGAAGAGCCCTGACATTCTTCAGGGTCCGGAGGTAGCCATGAGAGGAAGAGACATATTGCAGAGGTGTGCTTGGTAGTCTCAAGGGAGGAAAAAAATCTGTGCGAACCCGGATTTCGATTGAGGCTGGAATCTCCCCCTACAATAGGAAAAAGTCTGATGTATATGTCTGAAAGGAAATCCTCTTGCAAATTGTAAAGCTCACTCAGTAGAACCACTATAGTATTGACCAGAATGTTGTTGTAGTCCGGATTCACCTCTGCGTGACCGCGTCCAAAAGGCCATTCGGATGTTGTGAAAGTGTGGGTCCAACAGCAACAATCGTCCACTGGTTAGCCGAGTAGAAAGAGTGAGTGTCTAGCCACTTTAAGTTACGAGGCAGTGGGTATCTAGCCACTTTGAGTCAAAAGACAATGGGGAATCCAACCACTTACACAAAACATGATCACTGGCCTTCCGGTCACTCGTTTAAACCGTCCGGAAGACTCTCTGAGGAGGAATAGAGATAAATAAAACTCCCTTCCAACTGTCCGGAAATTAGTTCCGGAAGCTATTGTAAGAACTCCGGAATCCGGAAGCATCCAAATATTGAACAAAGGAATGAGTAGGAAAGCTAACCTGTGGAGTAGTATTTGATAGTTTAATTATTGGTAGTTCATTTAGAAAAGAAACAATAGGTCTCTGTGGAAACGACACTGGAGTAGTTTACTTTGGTTGTATTTATTGACAATTAAGTGCTATCCGGAGGAATATTGACCCGATAACTTGCAACAGGTGTTACGCTTGTGTTCTAGCAGGTTTTTGGGAATAGTGACCATCCACTATAGGCGGGTGTTAGTGGCTCTGGTCATTTTCAAATTCTACTTTATGTTGTTGGGGGAGAGAATCCGTTTTGATTTCTGGATTCTTGTGTGGTACCTCCTCCGTGTTGCGGGCTTCTTGCCGGTGTTTTTCGGCGGCCCTATTTTTTGTTGTCTCTAGATTGTGATAGGATTTGAGTGTGGGGCATGGGCATGTTTGACGATATGGAGAATGATTGCTATCATGTCGTGTTAGATAGGTTCTCGGGACGAGCTGGGGCATCTCTCTACTTGATTGGCGGCTCCGATTCTAGATTTGGACGAAAAAGAAGCGCCAACCGACGCCGTTGTTTAACAATTGGTATGTGTTTGAGCTCTTGCCCTAGTGTGAGAGTCTAAAACTCCCACTTAGATGCCCCTACCAAAAAAATTAGTTAAATTGTAATTTTTAGTTTACATAACTGGCATAGTAGTTAGTGTTGCATAGAATTAGATTGCATAGCAAATAGTGAAAGTAGGAAAACGCTTAACTAGTTAATTAGTGTTTTTGTAATTATAAAACCGGGTCATAAACCAACCAATTTTTATGCTCGGAAAAACAAAAAATGAGTGTCCGGGAAAATCTCCGGGACAAAGGTCCAAATCACCACTTAGGGCTAAATTAGCTAGTCAAGTTTTCATCAAGTAGATAGTCTATTTGTTAGTTCTTCTTTCTATTTGATTCGGTTTCCTTTCTAGTTTATTTATTTGTTGAAAACTTAAATTCTTATTTGAAAGAATAGGAATTTAATTTTATATGAAAGACAAAGATAAAAAGGAGAAAAAGAAAATTAAAAAGAAAAAGAAAATTAAAATAATTGGTAGAATCCGGATATCAACTAGGTACCGGATATCAATTGGATATCAGGCTCCCGAGGAGACCAACAGGGAAGAAAAGGAGACGGCAACTTAAACGAGGGAGGAGAGAGGAGAAGTGAGGAGAGAAAGGAGGAGAAGAGAGTAGAGAGTGGAGGAGAAGAGAGGAGAAGAAAACAAGGGAGAAGAGAGGAGAGGAGAGAAAAGGAGTGAAGAGGAAACCGCGACCGCGTGAAGGAAGAGTTGCAGCCACGTAGAAGAAGCCTAGGGTTGGAAGTTGCAATCTAGGATTTGAAGTTGCAAACTAGGGTTTGTGAAAGATCGTGGCAGAGGGGTTTTAGACACAACGGAGGTGGCGATTACTAGGTATGGAAGCGGAGCAAGGAGGTTCAAGACCGCATCAAGACGATTCAGAGACTAAACTACGATTGCGAGGAGGTTGCGGGTGCAATAAGGAGGTGGCAAGAATTGTGAAAAGAGTGCTTCTTGCCAATTGATGATTTTTCTTGTTTGTAGAATATCCTTGTTTATGAGTTCTCTTCTTTCACTTGTTTCTCTCATTTTCCTTTTCCCGAGATGAATTCCGGTCGTCTCCTTTCCGGTCTGGAGAAAGTCTCCCGGTAGACTCTACTTAGACTTTGTGTGTTTAAGAGTCTTGAATTCTTGTTACTACACTAAAGATGGCATTTAGTGTAGTGGACACTAAATACGAACCCATACACTACTACTCAACTTGACAATTAGTGTAGTGACAAAACTATACACTAAATGTCAACTACTACACTAAATGTCCATTCTAGTAAATAGTGGAACTTAGATTTTTTTACATGTGGACATTTAGGGTATGAAACATAGAAAATGATTACGTGCACATTTCAAGCATCAAAGTAAAGAAAGTTTCGAGTGCATTGAAAAAAAAAAAAAAACAATTTGCAAAAGAAAGATTGGAAAAAATATAATGTGATAATGGAACAAAAAAAAAATCCCGGAAGTAGAAAAAAATAGAATGTGATTATGGAAGGAAATGAATTTGCAAATATAAGATTGGAAAAATAAGAAATTGGAATTCAAAGGAAAGTGAGAGAAGAAAGAAATATTGGAAAATTCAAAAAACATAGATATAAAATAAATAAATGATAAATAAATATTAAATAAACAAACATACAATAAATGTTCATTAAGTATAATATTGGATACTAAAATAATAAATATTAAATAATGCAATTGGTAAAAACCAAACATTAAATTATCATGGATCATGATAAATGAATATATATAAAGATTAAATATTCACAAAACTTACAAATATACAAAAGTATTATATTATATTTTTTAAATATTTCAATACTCATAAAAATCATGATATACAATCTATATTCATTAAATATTCACAAATATTCATTCAATACCACTTAAGTATTAATTGAATATTAACTAAATACTAAATAATTATTTATCAAATATATATTATATCTACTTATATAATAGGCGACAGTCCATCTGTCCGCCGCTCCCGATCACGTGACCTTTGGAATTGCCATTTGAATCAAATGTGCCTTTTGAATTGAATGAGAACTTCAAAAGAATCCTCCATATGTGCCCTTTGGAGGAATCCTTTATAGTGCCCTTTGGAGGAATCCTTTATAGTGCCCTTTGGAGGAATCCTTTATAGTGCCCTTTGGAGGAATCCTTTATAGTGCCCTTTGGAGGAATCCTTTATAGTGCCCTTTGGAGGAATCCTTTACAATGCCCTTTGGAGGAATCCTTTATAGTGCCCTTTGGAGGAATCCTTTACAGTGCCCATTATTCAAATTTGGCTTATTGAGTTTTAAAATTATATTATGTATCAAAAATAGAAAAATAAAACCATAATTTCCAACATATTGAAACTACACAATATACTACCTTGGGTACATAAAATAAATGATAGTTATCTAAATACAATAACTCGTAAATGAAATAAATAATGGGTATTTAAAGTGAATAGTAGGTATATATAGTACATAATGCATATATAAGGGGTAAATTTTATTTTTGCATTTACATATGTTTATTTAACTTGGGATTGCCCCGGTCAGTTAATGACAACGGGGAATGTACTTGATTCGATTTAGATTCGATTTGAGCTTATAGGTTTTAAAATACAAAACATACAAACGCAAATTTAACACACCACCCTCCACTCTTCTCGTCGGGACGACGGGTACAAACCCTAGTACCAACATAATATAATTCAAATATCAATTAAATTCTTAGTGAATGTGAATCAAATATTAATTAAATATTCATCAAAATATTCAGTACATATTCATGAAATACTAATTAAATATCAATTACATATTTATTAAATATTCAAAAATATTCAGAAATTGTCATGAAACATTCATTAAATAATTATTGTATACTCATTGAATATTCATAAATTATCATTTTCATATTTAAATATTATTTACATATTAATGAAGTATTAAATGAGCATACATTACATATCATTAATTAACAAATATTCATTAATTATATAATGAATATAAATTTAATATTAACTTAATATTAATTTAAATATTTCAATCCTAGTTTAACATTATTTTAATATTATTTTAATATTATTTTGATGTTATTTTGGAAATATGATACGATTTTAATATTATTTTATTAGGGTACTATTTAAATATTATTTTAGAAATAGGGTACTATTCCCCATGTGGGTAAGTAGTACTATTTATATCTTTTAATATCATTTAAGTATTATTTTAATATTTTTTTAGAAATAGGGTACTAAGGTAGGTGGATGATTGGGGGTTATTTTAAATGTCAATGGCCGCTAACACTAATTGCCAACTTGTTCACGAATAGTGTACTAGGGTAATTACACTATTCGTACCATTACACTAAATGCCATCTTTAGTGTAGTGCGTCTATCCTTCTTCCGTATATATATTTTCTTCCTTTCCATTGTCCCTGCCTTGTGGCAAGTAGTCTTTGTATTCTCCCTATTCTTCCCATTTTCCTAATAGACTTGCCTAAATTTTCCGTCATTTTTCCGGTCTCTTTGGTCTCCCAGAAAACCATCTACAAAAACTCTTGTTCTCCTAGCATAAGAGTCATCTCTATTGCTTGAGTGGTCATTTATTATTTTGTTTCGTCTAGTTGTGTTTCCACATATGTAAGATGCCTACATCCACATTATTCAAGAAAAGTGTTCCGAAGAAAAGTACACCGGTTGCTTGGGCTGGGCCAAAAATTGTAATAAGTCTAGTAGGGTGATTGGTGAAAATACAGCCACATCCCGGACAACATGAATCCACCAGTAACACTGACCCTTTCCAAAATTGATCCGAACAAGTGGAAGGGGACTGAAACAGAAGGACAATGTAAGGAAGACCTCATCCAGATGGGTTGCATGGGGTTATATGAGAAGCCTTGGGTCTTCCAGAAGGGATATGTTGCTGCAGAGTTGCTACCTCTCGGGACACCTCGAGGAGTCTAGTGGGCTAATCCGCCGACATGGAGCAGAGAATTATGGCGTAATGTGTATTCTTTTGCAGAAGAGGAGGGATGGAAGCTCGAGGTCAACCGGGAGTTGCTGGCTAAGCACCTATCAAGCTCCTACGACGTATTGGAGTGCTACCGCAGTGAACAGTTTATGAATAACCAGTTGAGGAGGGTGGTTGAGTTTTTAAACCCAATCATCCATCCCAATCAACGTGAGAGAATCACAGCGCGGCTAACGACAACATATCTCTGATAACTATGCTTGTTGATCCGGTGGAGACTTCCAATATATTGGTAGATACTCCCTACCTACTACTAGATCTCCCGGTTGAGATTTCCAACCTTTTGGTGGATCCTCTTGACAATATATCCGTGGATACTCCCAATCTTTTGGTAAATCCTCCCATGGATATACCAAAAGATAATTCCACTCTTCCGGATAAGTCTTCCGGATGAGCCTATGTTATATGTTATTGTGGATTTATCCTACCCGTTGATAGGATATTGCTAGGTGCGGTAGATTAACACTAGGGTGGAAGTAGTGATGTCGATGGGGCCCCATTGTGCACCCGGTCACTACCACTTGAGTGAATTCTCCGGCTACCTACTATTGTTAAAGTATGTTTTTACTGGTCTCGGACCGGGAGTCTTTTGGTTTGCCGGTCTAACTGGTAATCTGCCGGTGACAAGACAACCCTTAATTCTAGGATCTAGATGTCGTTTCCCAGCTTTCAGGGATCTAGTTTTTGGAGGGTAGCTAGTGACCTTTGTGTACTTAAGGAGCCTTGGGCTCTTGTTTTAAGTACTCTTGTCTTTGTTGCTTTGCTTGTGTCTTGCCTTCATTGCTTGTGTCTAGAGTTATTGTTGAGCTTGTGTGAGTAGAGAGGGAGAGAGTTGAGTCTTCCTAGTCGGTCTTTGCTAGGATGTGCAAGGTTGTGGCTTGTTGAGTGCTATGTGGTTGAATGTAAGTTAAGGCTTCCGGAGGGAGTAGGATATCCGGGCTAGATTGTAGAGTAAGATCCGGGATCTACTCCAAACTCAAGACCGGTTGAACCGGGTAGAGTTGCTTATGAGATGAGATCCGGGAAGCCCACTGCTATTTATGATAGCAACCCTTAAGTGAAAAATATTTGGATTGGTGGGAGGAGGGGTGACATCCCCCCTCTTTGTACACCGGGAGAGATCCCGGCTAAGCCTAAGTCTGGAGTATTTCCGGTTTTCTACCCTTATAATGGATGAGATCCATTGATCTTCGTGGAAAGTTGTCTTGCTTATGTGAATTACATAGCATTAGTCTATTGTGATTCTTGTATCTTCCTTGTTTGATGACTCGCCATTGGATTTGAGGCCACATCTTACTGATGTCGAAGCACGGAGGGTACAAGCATTTATACCCTCGTATCGTAGCTATTTTTCCTTTAGTCTCCATGATTTCAAAGGGTATAGAGGCAAACCCATTCACATGTAGTTGAAGGACGACCATTCAATCTTCTGACGCTTGTTCAAGCTCAATCTTTTAGAGAAAGTTGGGGTTTTGGACTCCTTGTTAGAAGTTGTTTGCCGCCAGATTGATTGAACTCTCTAACAGCGATTGCGTTTGTGCCACGGTTGTGCCATCAAAGGATGATATCTTTGGCAACTAAACGGAGAAGCGGATGTGTGGGGATTATGGGCCGATCAATCACAAGACCAAGTCAGACTTGTATCCCATGCCCTCGCCAAAGGAGCTATTTCATGCGGTGGGCCACGCTAGAGTATTTACTACTATAGATTTGTGGTATGGTTACCACCAATTACCATTGATGGTGGATGACTAGGTGAAGAGTGCATTCAGGGGAGTTGATCAAGATCAAAGACATCAACTTTATCATTGGAATTTTCTTCCATTTGGCCTGAAGAACGCACTCGCAACGTATGATTATTCCAAGGAGCTTGACATATAGCAAGCCAAGGTGGATGCATTGTAGAAGATTCTTGTCCCAACCAACTTGTCACGACTTTGAGCTTTTCTTGGCTTTGCAAATTACTATCGTTGGTTTGTTAAAAACTATAGCCTGATTGCTAAGTTGTTGACTATTTTCATGTGAAAGGATCAACCATGGACTTAGGACGGGAGCAGCACCAGACATTTCTTACTTTCAAGTTGAAGCTCGGTGCAACGCCTGTGTTGTGACATCCAGATGCTACACGATACTCTCAATTGGACACAGACTAGAGTGTTGTGGGATTGGGAGTAGTGTTGACTCAGGTGGATGATGAAGGACGGGAGTACGTTGTAGCATTTGCTTGTAGAAGCAACAACTCAAAGTCCTACTATTTGACCTACCAGGAGGAAGCTTTAGCCGCGGTTTGGGCCATAGCCCATTTGTAATTTTAGGCGCTATTTGTATGGGCAACAATTTACATTGGTGACTGACCATTAGCCTTTGAAGTGGCTCATGGAGTTTGACAAGCTCGCCAAATGGACTTTGTTGCTTCAGGAGTATGATTTTGAGGTTGTACATCCGTTCGGCACCACGAACTTGGATGCGGATGGTCTAATTTGCAATTCAAGTTCCTCTGAGGAAGATTTGACTGGTGTCTGGTGGCAAGGGAACTGTGACAAGGAGTTGGTCCCGGGGTGGCATGCAGGGGCTTACTTCACGTTGTTGTTTGGCTCCGCATCGCCGTTGCCTGATTTGGCAATGGCTAGGAAATTCAACAAGACACAAGTTGTTAGTTATGTGTGGGAAGACGTTCTAGTCTTGCACAAGCTACAACATGGGTCACTTCCCCTAGCTCTTTATGTTATGGAGTGTAATTGAGTTGGGCACTGAATGGCAAGGTTCCGTTGGGAGAGCCGCCTTCTATTTTGGTTGGGCCATATGGGACTAGGCTCATGATTCCCGCGCCAAATCAGAGGGCTTCATTGGTATGGCAAGTACACGAAGACCTAGGACATTTTGGTGTATGATAGACTCATTCAATGTTGCGCAGCCAATATTGGTGAATCGACATGTATCAGCAAGTCGCCATGTATGTTTCTCGGTGTGAAGTATGTGAATGTGTTAGATTCAGCTTCAACACCTTGTCACCGTTGTTGTAGCCTTTGCCCATTATGGAGATAGGACACAAGTAGCCTTTCGACTTTGCTCGTCTACTTGTCGTAACTCCATGCGGAGCCAAGTATGTCTTAGTGGTGGTGGAGTATTTCAACAATTGAATTGATCTCGTGGCTCTTCTCCAAAACTCTTCAGAGTTGGCGGCCATGGCATTCTTTGGCTGGGTGTTGGCTCGTTTTGGAGCCCCAGCTGAGGTTCTATGAGACCAAGGGCGAGAGTTCCTTGGAGCTTTCGCAACTTTGTGTACCAAGGCTTTGATTGATCTATTTTTCCACTTCTTGCAATCACCCGGAAGTAGACGGTTTGGCGGAGCGTGTGGCTGAGACCCTGAAGTGGGGCCTACAAAAGTATGGAATACTTCCGGATGGCCATTGTGATTGGAATTTGATGATACCATGGATCGCCATGGAGTACCAGTTTAGCAGGCATGCTTCACAAGCAGCTTTCAGTCCGTATCAATTGTTGTACAAGCGGGAGCCAATTTTACCGAGTTCCATTTGGAAAAAGTTGGCATCGATTGTGGATTTGGACGTTCTAGAGGTGTGGGCCTAGCGTCTACGGGATCGAGCGGAGTTCTTCAAGCGGAACATGCCCATGACAATGGAGAACTTGTCGATCGCTTAGCACTGTGACACCTTACGATACACTCGTACTTGTAGCGATGCATACCAATCTCAACTGCGACGTTTCTCCACGGAGGATTACATTTATCTGCAGCATGAGGCGCGTACGACGTTAGACATTAAGGTTGGGCGTATCAGTTTTTTGCGTGAAGGATGTGTTGTCCGGTGGCATCTTGTTACTGAAAGGCAAGGATGGCCGGGAGTGTTGGGAGCACTCTGAGAATTGTGATCCATACCATTTACTTATTGATGGCTCCGTTCATCCGGAGTTGGCAGTTGTGCCGGACGACCTTCCTCATTTTGTGTATGGTGAGAAGAAGGCCGCGGCTATCATGTTGTTTTGTGACCATTGCCAGCGTGGTTGACATATGGCTTGTTTGACGTCGCCTCTTTCTATTCTACCGCTTGGAGATTGGACTTGCCATTGTTGTTGAAGGTCTTCGAGCCACGTTTTGCAGGATGGAACGACTTGAATTTCTCTTGGACTTGTCACTATGTGGTGTGTTGCCATCCAATTGGAATTCCTGGTTTCAATTTAGGAATATGCAACATGAAGATTGACCAAGGGTTTGGCAACAAAGTTGTCTAAAGCAATTTAAATGGGGCTCGCATTGCACCCAACCTACCCTCTCTTAGTTACTTCTTCATATACTTATTGATACGGCAACAAGCGACATCTTTGATTGGATGCATATAGTTGTTGTAGCAACATCACTGTGGCATTTAGTCTTGTTAGTGTTGTTTGGTCCTAGCTAGATAAAGGGTCTCTTCATCCGCTAGGGGGCCACTTGAGGGTGTACTACGTATACTTGTTTTAGTGTATGTTTTTTGTTTATTTGATGTTGGTTAGGACTCTCGATCTCTTGTGGTCATCGATCTTTTTTTACACGACAACTGTCACGGGACGTGGCATCAAGGGTCGCATCGTAGTGTTTTAGCGTGGATTAATTTGTTACTAATCGATGGGTTTAGAGACGTACGACGACGCACCACATTCATCCGTGGTTGTTTTCCATCCACGTAGGATTATGTGTGTGCGTATAGCGCCGCACACGTCCTTGACTTGACGTCTTTGGCTTGACTTGACTTGACTTGTCCTTGATTTGATGTCTTTGTCAAGTCAATCTTTGTGAGTGAGTTAGAGAGTGTTCAGTGATTATCTTTGCTTATAAGTGATTGTTTATCATTAGTGAAGGCTACGCATTTTCTTAAACTACTTGCACTATTTGATTCTCCCTTTGTGAAGTGCGGGACGCTTGACTACTCTTGTGATTTACTAGTTCCTTGAGGGTGTACTGCGTATACTTGTTTTAGTGTATGTTTTTGATTATTTGATGTCCGTTAGGACTCTCGATCTATTGTGGTTATTGATCTTTCTTTACACATCAACGTGGTATCATTGTAGAATTAGCACACATGAATAAATACAAGTTCCCAATAACAAAAGCAGTACAAGGCTACTAACTATGTCTATGCACAACAACATTAAAATGCACACTATTGGCACGGAAACGCGCTGCGTAAACTTTATGGACCCAATGCAAAGAAACGTCACAACGTGATATACATCAGCCAAACACACACCCGACCTTGTAGATCAGAGACCACGCATTTGTATCTACGAAGAACGAGGAAGGGCAAGTCAATACATAACATCAAGATCAACAACTCAAGCCAAGCGCACTCAAGAGCAACAAAATCTCACCTTATTCAAGACATACATTCCGATGACAAGTTAATGGAAGGCCGCAAGATCAACAAGGTAACGCCCATGCACTCCCGTGATCTATTCTTGCGTAAAATCACCATGCACATGCACAAGATTAGAAGAATCCAAGAAATATATGCGAAGCAGACAGTTAACGTTCTATGTCATAGACACATGTACAAGACCAAAACCATGCAAGAAATTCAGCAACAAGATCTTAAGTCCATATCTATTCATTATTTTCTTAGAACCACTACCAAGATGGATGCAAAGGAAAAACAACGGCTACACCTTTGGAACATTACAAGCCACTATAAACTCGGCCACTTATGCCGATAACCTCGTTGCTATAGCCGATAAACTTTGATCATTGCAAATTCAACTGAATAGAGTTGTCAAATTTTGTGATTGGTCTTATATGGATTTTGGTGTCTAAAAATGTGCCGCCACCAGATCTCCAAACAAATCCAAAATAAACCCCACCGCATTCAAAGCACTTATGTTGGCCACCAATATAAAATACTGTAATCAACCCATCCCTATACTCCATCAAAACAAACCTTATGTGTATTTTGGCACAAATCTTGTCCCCTCACTAAAATGAAAGATTCAAATTTACATCACTACCACAAAACTTATCAAAAAATGCAAAGAATTAATAACATGCCCGGCCACTATGAAACAAAAAATAAAAAATTTAGACACAATACTTAGACCTAGACTTGCATACAATTTCTACGCAGTCCCATGTTTTAGGCCTACTATCAAAAAACTAGACAAAAAATCATAGTCATACAAAAATCCATTTGTGGCCTCTCTAAATGTATGTCAATGGCTATAATCCATCTTCCAGAAAACTTATTTGGATTAGAAACTTTCTCTCTTAAAAATGGTTACCTTTGATGTATTGGAAAACAACTCTAAAATGCACTCAACGTCAAAGGCAAACTTGGTAAGATTTACAAAGGCCTCATCCATTCTATCCTTGCCAAATACCGCGGTGCTAATTAAAAACATTTCTAGAATACACAAAACCGACTACGTTGGATTACCTATCACCCAAACACTTTTTCTACTCGCAAAACGAAGCAAAAGTCCACCTTATAAGCACATTCACGGACTTTCTCTTAAAACCATCATCTTTGGAACAAATATGGCTACAAAAATCCCTAAATGACACAAGAATTAACCATCATCTCTCCCAAAAACTATTACAAAAACTCCTATCAATACATATTACCAGCTTAAAACAAATTACCTTACCAAAGGAACACACATCATGAACCACAATGACTTCAAAACGTTTCACGATACACTATCCAAATCAATAAAAAGCACTCTTAATATTTCCCAACAATTATTTTGCTATGCCCAAATACATGTGCATCGCCATGCCCTACTCACCCAAATGTCTACACACATAGAGACGCATATGTCACCACCAACAATAACATCCATCCCAAAAACACCCCCCCCCCAATCCATTGCACCCACCCCTTTCCCTTCCCCCAACATTCATTCTTAAAAACCCGTCCACATATTCCATAAATCTCATTATTTACCATAAACATGGAAAACACATTGACTTAAACAAATTTATAAAAAATCATACCAAATATTTATGCCAATGGCAACACAATAACAATACCTACAACAAATGGCTACCCCAAAGAAACCTCTTCCCACGGCATGACCAAAACACCTCCGCCCATAACTCCACAAATTTAACACAACATTATCAAAACACTTAAAACAAATTCTTCTTAGAAATCATTCAAGCACACCACCCCCAGAAACAATCTTGTGACTCAAGATCCGTTATCACACCCGTAATCATTCTTCTCCTTAACATCCACATAGTTGAATGAAACCCCAAAAAAGATATTCTCACATCAAACAACACAATCAAACACTCATGTGTTGGATATCTTACTATTCCCGTCACTAGACTCCAATGGCTATGGAACCAATGCCATAACAAATTACACACTCCGTGAAACATAGAGCCAATACCCAGCCTTTTGAAACTAAAATAGTCTGGCTATATCAAAGATATAAATATTGCATATCAATAAATCCCAGTCACTACAGTCAATCCGGGTTCGCGGTGTCAGGGCCCGGTTTTAGGCCTGACACCGCGAAGAGCGGCCCTTCTCCCCAAGCGCCTTTTCGCCTTTCTTCCCACAATAGCGTCCACTCTCGCCCACATTTTTTTTTCGTTGCCCGTATCCCTTATCGGCATTCTCGCCGATAGCCCCTTCTCCCCCCGCCTTCTTCGGATCACGGAAAGCCCCTTCTCCCCCCGCCAAGTGTACTCCAGAATGACCCGCCCTTCTCGGCGGCTGTCGGCGCAAAGTGTCATCCACATCGTTTCGTACGGCGCCGTCTTTCGAACCATCATTTGTGCCGTGTAGCACCCTCCCGGAAGGGGAGTGCTTGTCTCTGCGTGAATGGAGTTCCTCGATCTCAATCTCCCCATCTAGGACAGGCCGAATGGGAATTCTCGCGCAATAGCAGCACCAACCGTTGCTGATAACGGGGCAGCAGGGAGGAAATGGAGGCGTCAAGGGAGAAAGAAATTGGTTGGCGTGCGTGAGAAAGGGGTGGAGGACCTTGATGCCGCGTTTCGGGAAGGCCCGCATGCAGACTACCTGAAGAAAGACGATCACAAGGTTCTTCAGATGCGCGATTCATTACAGAACCCTCCTCTAGGGATTTTGACATGGAAATGTCTTAGGTGGAACATGGAGGCTGAGAATGATACGAGGTTTGTAGAGGATCCGCAATCATCTGAAAGGAAGCAGTCCAAGCTTATCGCCTACATTCCCTGGGATAGGGTCTTGGATTTCGTAGAGGGTGAGCAGTCTGGCTGAAAGGACGTCGAGACTACCTTCGTCCGCGACAAGAACGACCCCACAAACGTCGGCGAGAAGACGCACTATCGGAGGAACTGCCACATCGAGTACCAGCGGTAAGTGAATCTCGACCTCTGATATCACGATATGCACGGTAGATCTGCTTATCGGCTGTGCCGTAATATCTCTTTAGAGTTGCACGTATCTCTAATGATCATAGCCGATAAGCAGATGGTGTTGTCAATACGGTCTCGAAGACAACAGGGATAAGATCTAAGCTATCATGCCCGAAATGACTCCAACGCCATTGAAATACAATCACAAAGGACAACAACTTACCTCCGGCGCTGGCAAGAAAGGCCCTTGTGCCACCGATGCGAAGGAGGATGGGTCTATGAAAGTGGGTTGCCAATGTCGATTCTACGTAAAGAGGTACTATTTCCTCCCATATATTGCCAAGATAGGGTACTTTTGCTCGGAACATGTCGACACACAGGGCCTTATCGTCCACGATAAGGACAATGTGCAGAGGGGAAAGCTCCGCTTTTGGAAGTACATGTCGGAGGAAGTAAGGCTTTGGGTTCTCAGGCAATTTGAGGAGCAAGTTCCGATGGCAGCTATAATACAGAAGCACTAGAAGCTGGTACTGAAGGCACGCGATGAGGGCACTCCTACGCCTTCTCGGGATTGTTTCCTTAGCATGGAGGACATCCGCAACATATGCGGAGTCCGTGCGCAGGAACTATACAAGAAATACGACAACGACGCTGAGAGTGTGAGAATGTGGGTAAGAGAAAATGGAGGTACGGTTTTTTACTATCAAGACCCGGGCAACAAGGTTGACGGAGTACTGAATGCCGATAACGTATTCTTCATCATTGGGATTCAAACCCCATTTCAAACGCACATGATGCTGAAATACAGTCACGAAAACATTATTGCTATAGACGGGACATTTGCAACGAACAACAAAAAGGTACACATACCTATACCGTGGTTTGCGTAAGGTCCTTCTAGAGATTAGGAGCACTCACTCCCATACCGCTTAATTTCTTGTTTGCGTGTCCAGTATCCGTTCTTCACGATGATGGTATTTGAAGAGTGGAGAAACGGGGTTCCAGTGGCTTTCGTGATCACTGCGAAATCCAAACAAACAGATCTTGTGCCTTGGATGCGTGCTCTGAAGCAGAAGTTGGTGCAGATAAGGCCGGACTGGAGACCCACTGCCTTTGTACTTGACGACGCCGATAATGAGATCAACTTTCTTCGGTAAGCGATTTAGTATACTTACGTTATCGGGTGACGGACCTTCTGCGAGTTGTACTTATCGGCTTCTCGGGTTATCGCAAGGAGGTTTGGCCGCACTCGCATCTATTTCTATGTCTCTGACATGTTCGTCGAGCGTGGCAGAAGAATGCATGTGCTAAGTTGAAAGACATGGAGACGAGGGCCGGAGCCTTGCGAATTGTGGGCTCACTTATGTACGTATCGGAGACACCAAGTGACTTCCAAGACCCTTCCACGAGAGCTCCCGGCGATGTGGTGTGGAATTTGGTAGAGTGGGTGCAGCACGTCTACGGCGAAACTAAGGCTCTTTTGCCAGACGCTCATGCATACTGGAAGTACTTCGACAAGGAATGGCTCCCGAAAATCAAAATGTGGGTTGTGGAAGACCGGAAAATCCCCCATGCAGGCCAGGACACCACTGTAGCAATCGAATCATACCATTCTAACATGAAATCAGTGCTCCGGCAATCCAAAAGGAAGCTTATCGGCCGAAGGATGGACTGGCTTATTTATGAGCTCATAGGAAATGTCATCGAGAAGTATGATTACAGTCACTGGTGTAAGCTGAACTATTTTATAAAGAACAAAAGGCAGCGGCAGATCATGGTCAATGCAATCAACCAAGCAAATACAATTCCCAATAATGTGGTCACCTTGCCCGAGTGGTCGGGAGGTCCTACATACGTTAAATCCTCGAATAGGAGACACCTTACGTATGCGGTATA
Organism: Bryoerythrophyllum caledonicum; assembly: GCA_963971425.1. Lineage (NCBI taxonomy): Eukaryota > Viridiplantae > Streptophyta > Bryopsida > Pottiales > Pottiaceae > Bryoerythrophyllum > Bryoerythrophyllum caledonicum. Next base: position 2,040,239 of record OZ020520.1, on the reverse strand, counting down.
CAATCCATGCACCGAATGGGCCGTCTGCCAATGTGTTCATTCCCAGAAAAGTAACATCTGTAAGCACCAGGTTAAGGTCCTGAAAATGACAAGACCGGACCTGGCGGAGGGAAAAATTGCTAGATATCTGGGCTCCCTTCGTGGCACAATCCAAGGTGGAATGACGAATCTCCTCCGCCAAGACAATGGTCGACACCCGAATACCGAGGGCTTCCCCGATAATGGTGTCCCCTCTGATACCGAAACCGGAGATGTAATCCCAGTGGCTTCCAACCTTCAAGAAGTAGGCAAGACATAGGTATGCGACTTTGATCGTATGCATCAGCTTGTCCTGAAGCTACTCGACAAGATTTATGGGCAGCCGTTGCTGGCAAGGCACTTGGATGCAACTTTGCCCAACATCGACGCCACCCTGTCAAGGTTGGAGGCTGAAATCGAAGCCGGAATGCTTCATCCACTCCAGGAGATAGCTGCACCGCTCCCCACAAATGAGGACGGTCTTGGAATGAGGCTACGAAGGTTGCATGACTTCTTGGATTCCAGAGGTTTTCGGGTGAGGTCCGTTCCAGCTAGCGAAAGACTAACTCAAGAAACGACTTAGGTTATTAGCTCCGATAAGGTTGAGTATAAAGGGCAGAGGATTTTAGCTGGTTTTTGCACCGATAACCATTAGTACTCTCCTGAAGGAATATAGCCGATAAGATGCTCTTAGATTAAGTTCCATGCATCTCCTGAAATTTCCACTGAAGTGATGTTTCTTAAGTATGAAGTTAAGACTCAACATTCAATATAATCGGCAAAGACTAGATCTTAAGTTCCGTTTACAGGCCTCAAGTGGGTCTCAAATTCCGTTTATGTACGCTATCGAAAAATTTGTCATTTACAATGAATGAAATGTACAACATCGGTATTCTATTAATCTGTACAAATTTCTGGAGTCTATCGGCTCTGTATAGCACCCCCCCCTTATCGCCTACTTCTTTGTCTTCGTGGTGCCCTTCAATTTTGCCTTCTTCGCCCCTTCCCGCGAAGTTGCCTTCTTCCGCCTTCCTCAAGTCACCGGTGGGTTTGTGAGCACGTTGAAGCCTTGAAGATCACGATCCCCCACTGTCTCCGAAATACCGAGAACTGGAACTTCCTTCTTCTTCGCCGTCTCTGTACCGGCTTCCTCGAAAACTACGTCCGGACTTCCGCTTCCGAACTCCACCGTATCCTGACCACATAGATTAAGGGCATCGTGGAACGGAAGCGGTGCGACAATCTCTATGTAGAGCGCTTGCATGAACCATCGGTACGCCTTCTTCCCGTCCCAGTCCAAATATTTTGTCCCCATTGTCACGGTCTTCTCCTCCGCCTCTTTGCGCCCACCACGTGCGATAAGGTAGTGCCAGAAGGCCAAGCCTGCCATGAAACCACACTCCCAACTTTCTTTCTGATTAGGCAGGGGCAACCTTATCGGCGATCGACTCTGCCATTCAGTCCAACTTCGAGATCCGATCCTCACGCCCTTCGCGTTTGCCCATCCCATGTGCACAAGGAAGATAAAGTTGTCCACTTTTCTACCCTTGTGCATACCTTTCGCTGGGTCCAGGTGATACGTTTGCCTTTGCTCCACGACGAAAATGCTCCAGTGACCCTTATCGTGGTAAGGGACGATAAGGGTATTTGGCGTCTTAGTGGTGGTACAAAACGAGCGGCTGAGAAAGCTCACTTTGTAATCTCAGTCCTTCCTTTCATCCGCCAGATAGCACTGCAAGGTCGCCGATAACTAGTTGTGCTTGTGATGATACTGGATTCGAACATGCTCCTTCGCCCTATAGACGACATGCCTAAGGAGGAAATCCAGAAATGTGCCTTCTATTTCCCGCTTGTCCTTTAGCACGCAATGCCAGTCCTGTAGTGCAAGCGAGACATCCACGGCTTGCCGAAGGTCAACACAGAAAAACCTCATACCTCCAGTCAGGTCCTTCGGGTGAATAAAACGAGGCCTGCAATTCAGAAGAAAGCGGACGTTAGACAACAGGTGCCGATAAACAGCAGGTGTCGGAGAACACAATAACATAGACGACGACACTCACCTGAGTTTTAGGACCTCCACAATAATACCGAGGTTCTTCTCTATCGTCGATGCATCATGCTCCTCGGCTTCGTAGCAGAGCGAGGGCTCTTTCTCCCACGACAAACAATCTGACGTACATACTCCGCGATTCTCCCCCAACATGCACGTATACGCCGCCTTCTGTCCTTCCCTTCCGTTCTGAACACGCTCTTCGAGTCCAGGATAAACCCAAATACTGGTCATCCCAGATTCCTGTGCTTCCTTGATAAAGCGCAATGCCAGTCTGATCTCCTCGGGGTCCATCTCCTTTGGAACAGGGCTATCGAATTTTGGCGGTGGAGCAGGCTTAAAGGAATCTGGTGGAGGAGCAGGGTTATCAGGCTCTTGCGGATGAGCAGGGTTGTCGGGCTTCGGCGGAAGAGCAAGGTTATCGGGATCAGAAATCAGGGCAGGGCTATCAGGCGGAGGAGCAAGCTTAACGGGTTCTGGCAGACTCGTATGGTTATGGGGCTCTGGCGGGCTAGCAGAGTTATCGGGCACTGGCGGGCTAGGAGGGTTATCGGGCTGTGGCGGAGAAGCGCAATCGGACTCCGAAGAGGGAGGATTCTCGGGGATTTCCTGAGTTTCCAAGGGTACCACGCAAGGCTTCGCGGGAACAACCGGGGGACTATCAGTAGAGTCCAGGTTTTCAATACCTTGACTCGATAGAGGGAACGATAGACAATGGGGTTTAATGCCGGGTTCCGTCTCCCGCGTACCCTCAAACACAACATAATGACTAGGGGTCTCGAATTGAGATAGTCCCACCGGAGACTGTAAAGACTCCGCAATGCCGAGGGAAGGGTCATTCATTACTTGTGTCCACGAAAACTCCATGTGAGATGGATTATCGGTCGGACGGCCCGGTGACTTCACCGATTTAGTAGCGGGCTCTTTCTGGAGGCTATCGGGAACAACTCCCTGACGTATTTCATTGCTAGGCTCCTCTTGAGCTTCCTCCGTAACTTTGTCTAGACCCTTATCGGAGAATCCTTCGTCGTCGTTACTCCTCAAGTACCGATTCTGGACGCGGAATTCATTTGAGGTTCCTTCATCCATGTGAAGAAGGGTGGCTGCACCCTCGAGGTCCCTTGTTCGGGTAGATGTCTCCCGCCGAATTTTGTCATGTGCAGTCACTGGATGCCCTTCTCGCCGATCCCACTCTCTTTTCACTAGACGCGACACAACGTTCTTGCAATCTGCCTCTACAAGTTCCCTTTCGCGTGCCCCGATAGGATCTATAATGCCTGCAAAAGGCTTATCGTTTAGTCACAAGGAAATAACGGAGATACCAAGAATGAGGAAGAAAACAGTTAGATGAATGACGGGGTTATCGGATAAATCTTACGTGGAACGAAGCCGACATACATGAAGTCCAAATCCTCCCTTGCCAAGCAGTTCTCGTCCAGGGTATCCCAGTGTTTGTAGGTATTCTTATCGGCATCACACCATTGTCGAACGAAATCCTCTGGATGACTCCTTGCCGTGTCTACAATAGTGCGAGCATGGACCATTGCTATGAAGCGTAACACAGAATCTCGTCCGCCGTGCTTGTTGTCGCGGAGCTGCGAGAATGCCTGCGATATCGGGAGGTACAGTTCGGATGCGTCCTTTCCGAAGAGGAAGGGACTCAGGACTTTGTACATTTGAGACGGCCCATCCCAATTTGTCTCTGGAACGTCCACGTACATTGCAATGCTGGCAGGCCCGGGGATTACGCTAGGATTGCAAATATTCCGGCCCCTAAAAAACAACGGAGTCTAGTCAGCCGATAAGGGACGATAAGGGACGATAAGGGACGATAAGGGACGATAAGGGAGGATAAGGGACGAGAATACACGATAAGGGACAAGTCTGTGGCGAGAAGGAAAAACTTACACCCAAGAGAGCCCGTTGCAAACGAAGTAATACTTCAAGAGTATAGCTGGAGCCGAGGACAGGACACTCTCGATTTTGATCCGCGCTAGACAATGCACGACCTCTCGAGCCTCGTCAATGTTGTGCGACTATGGTAGTGGGTGCAGCAATGGTTGAAGAAATTCGTTCATCGCGCAATACCCGAAAAAGTTGTTGAAGTCCCATCGAACAGCCTCTCTCTCCACCGTCCTTTCGGCATCAAATTTACTAATCTCAACCTCGACTAACTTCTCCCTAAACCGCTTTGTGTTCTCCACTTCAGCTGCCAACCTAGCTTCTAACTCGACGCACTCCTTCTTGTGCGTCATGTATGCCCACGTTCCTCTCACTGCCTCTATCCAGACCTCTTTCGCAGTACTGTGATCGGGATTCTTTGCCAGATTACAAAGGGTTGTCAGCTGTGGAAGCGAAACATCGTTATCGACGAAGCCGACCCCTTCGGAAATGCAGGCACCGAGAGCCTGGTGGAACCTCCTCTGGTGGCCTCCAAACTCCACCAAGGACAAGAGGTACTTCAACAACTCATCTTTGGAATTTAAACTTGCCATCGTGATACTATCGAGCAGACCATGCTTGAGGAGTAGAATCAACGGCGTTATCGATACCTTCTTTTCGGGGGAGAGCACCATTCAAAGCGGAAAAAGGCGCTTAGCGTCCTCCTGCACCTGCCGTATCATCTCGGCCCTCTCCAACTCCAAATCTTGCTCCCTGCTACCTTTCGCCGCCAGAATGAGGCGCTTATCAGGATTCGCACCTTCATCAGAGCATGCCCGAAGTATCTTGGCCAATGTCAGCGGCTGTCGAAATTCCTTCTGGATCGAGGACGGGGGGGATTCGCGCGAGGTTATCGGCGTGCCTTCGTCAAAGTCGGAGGGTCTCTCCGCATAACTCGTCTCTCTCAACCGCTGTTGCACCGGTGGGGATCGATGCCTTCTCGCCATAGCGGTCTCTTCCACAGACATTCCCGTAAGCCATTTCGCCGTTGCCGGGGGGCCAAATGCTTTTGTCTTCTTTGTGGACTCTTCAAATCTTGCCTTCTTTGTGGCCTCTTCAGCTTGTGCCACCTTCTTCTTCATTATAGCCTACTTCGCAAGCTCCGCCTTCCGGAGGACGATGGAGGAATCGCTCATTCGCGCCGGCGCGAGTGCGGCCTTCCGGACTTTCGATATCGGGTTCTCGGCATCGGAATTCCTAGAGGCATCATCCCCGGACCGAAGACCGCCCTTCTCGGCGTAAACAGCCAAAGTCCCTACGTTATCGGCCTCATGATCTGTGCTGTGATCTCCTCCCGACTCTGCCGAGGAAGAAGTATCGTCACTGGACATAGCTTTCGAGGGCGGAGGTCTTTTCCGAGAAGGCGTCGCAGTACGCTTCTACGGAGGGCCCTCCTGTGCTCCCTGTGCCACCCTCTTACTGCGCTTAATTGGGTGTCGACTGATCGGTTCCTCCTCATTATCGGCAGCCTTCCGAGGCCTCTTCTTCGTGGCTATCGGTTCTATGGTGCCGAATACCTGAATTGCATCTTCCACCGACCCGCAATCCCGAAGTTGTGCCACAAAGTTTGCCACATCCCCGACGCCCAAATTGGGATACGACGGCATCTTCACGCCCGCCTTCCCCTTCCCTTCGCACAATGCATGGTTGCGGTGGAGGTTGAACCTGTGCTTTTGGTGCGTCGTGTTGCAATGTATGCATAGTATTTGTTTGGGGCCGGTTTGTCCACTGGGTACGATGGGCGAGTCCGGTCCATGCAGCTCAAGGATAAGTGCCCTCGCCTCCATCACCTCTTAGCTATCGCGCCAAATGTGGTCGTTCTCAATGACGAATAGCTGCTCGATCCTCCCCGTTTCCTTATTGTAGGTGGACGGAATCCCTTTCCTGTTCTCCACCGGGATCTCATCAAATAGTGCCTTGTAGAAACACCTCGGCCGCTTCGGCATTTTTACGGTTCTCCGAGGGAGGACATTGCCGAACATGAAACCTTATTGCAAGAAACAATTATCGGGAATCCTAAAACCCTGAAACCCTAAACCTGGACGCTTTGCAAAATATCCTACATCTTCACACAGCTTACTTTCCAACGCCCCACGTTTGAAATGGAATGGAAGAAGGACCGTATACATCACCGAAAAGAAATGGAAAGAAAGAATGACAGAGAACTTACTGAAATGGAATGAAATAAAAAACAAAAAATGGAGGGAACTTACCGAAAAGTTCCTTCGACGATTTCAAGGTTTTGAAGCAGCGATTGCTGATGCAGAGCTTGGACTTCTTGGGTATGTCACTAGACGGCAAAAAACACAGTTCGAAAGTGCTGGAAATGGTGCCGCCACACAAAACTTTGCCATGCCTGGTTTAGGGTTTCACGTTGATGGTGATGGTGATGATGATTCTTGCCTACGCCGCCTAAATCGAGTAGCCTGGACCTACAATATGAGCGAATGTAGGCGATAAGCTTGGATTGCGTTCTTCCGAATTACGCATCCAAAGAACTTTGTGACTGTGTTTCTTCAGGTAGTCTACATGCGGGCCAACCCTAAACGCGGCATCAAGGTCCTCCACCCCCTTCTCATATACGCCAGCTTCTTTCTTCCTCCCTTGACGCCTCCAATTCTTCCCTGCTATCCCGTTATCGGCAACGGTTGGAGGCGCCGTCTCGTTAGAATCTCCATTCGACCTGTCCTGTATGGGGAGATTGAGATCGAGGAACTCAATTCAGGCGCAGACAATCACTCCCCTTCCGGCAGGATTCTACACGGCACAATGATCGTGCCAAAGACGACGCCGTAACAAACGATGTGGATGGCAGTTCGCAGCCCGAGAAGGACGGGTCCCTCCCCTGGAGTACACGTGTCGGGGCGATAAGGGGATTTCGGTGATCCAAAGAAGGCAGGGGAGAAGGGGCTTTCGGTGATCCGAAGAAGGCGGGGGGAGAAGAGGCTATCGGCAAGAATGCCGAGAAGAGATACGGGCAACGCGAAAAAAATGTGGGCGAGAGTGGACGTTATCGTGGGAAGAAAGGCGAAAAGGCGCTTGGGGAGAAGGGCCGCTCTTCGCGGTGTCAGGCCTAAAACCGGGCCCTGACACTGCGAACCCGGATTGACTGTAGTGACCTGGTCAATAGATGACCCCCTCAAACTCGCACAATATACATTACCTACGGCCATTCTAGACTCACTAATTTCATCCTTCAACATCCAACACTCATACTTCTCATCCCCTATCATATGCTCTATCCAACTCACTAAATTTTACCCACTGTTTGAAAGAGACAAAATCTTTGAATCACTAGAGAACGCTTTTGATCATAAATGGATTGGAAATGGTATTGCACACCTCCACAATATGGAAGAAACACAACAAGCAATAATTGATCCGAATGATTAATAAGAAGGTTTACACCACATAATGCCAGTGGGGAAAAGGGAAAGAAAGAATATGAAGATATCTAAGTTTTATGTCAAAAGGAAAAAGATTTTTTGGTACCTTGCCCAACTATGTGTGACAATGTGTGTAAATATTTGACTTGGATTATCCAAAAACAAGACCTCTATAATAACATTGACACAATCTCAGATAACTTCCCTAACATAGAAAAGTGGACTAACAACAACAACATAGACAATGAACTCTCTACAAATTTTTGGAAAAATCCCATCATCATTGACTCACAAATAGCATGCCTTATTAAATTCCGTATAGGACAATACATGGGGAACGCCCGAAAACAACTCTTCTTTGGAATAGAAAGATTCCAATCCATAACATGCTCAATATGCACATCCACAGATCCCGACACATGGCTACATGTTCTACTTAAATGTCATAACCACCACATACACTCCTTTATTGCCAAAAGACATAACAAAGCCGTATAGGAACTCCGTAAATTAATCACCTCCCATAACAAATCGAGATGTTTTATCCTCATGAATGCTGGCACCTTTAACAAAAATCCTCAAGAAAACAGGGTCCCACCATAGCTACTCCAATGTACATGTGAAACCCAATGATGTCATCGCAATGCTCGACTCAAACCGGACATACTATGCGTTAGAGGCCTTCCATACAACGACCCCCCATCCAACCACATAAACCAAAACTATACCATTCAATTCATCGAATTTACATATTGCAATGACAGATTTTCCCCTGTTACAATCGAAAACAAAACCAATAAATACCAACCCCTTATAGATGACATCACTGCCATAGGTTGGAAAGTGGACCCCCCTATGGTAATCACAGCCGGCGCTCGTGCCACCACCTTTATTCCATCTATAAAAGCCTTGGAAGATATCTTCAAAATTCCTAATAATACAATTACGAACACTTTGAAAAATATTAACGTCATTGCCATACAACACGCTATGTCCATCCTTCTGCATAAATGCCAAATTGAAAACAACCAAGCCCTTCATGACACACAAGACCCCACATAAAATTACCCTTACTTAGCTCCTCAATACTCCTTTGATTGGTTGGTTCTTTGGTTTGTGGTTACTTGTTACATAGTGTCTAACCTCGAGAGGGGGAAGTAGTTCCAGCTTGTTAATTCCTTGCCCGGTGGGCATGGTCTTGGTGGTGGAACGAACAAACACTTTATTCACGCCGGCTCCCTTAGAGACCGGCGTTCTTCTTCTGACTTGGATTAATGTGCTATTTTTCACTAAAGACAATAGTTTTTTTTGACAAAATAAAAGGAAAGAATATTATCTGCTGGTATTGAAAATCTCACATTCAGTAGAGTATCATAGCAAAAGTTTTTGGAGTTGCATGACGTGGCCACTCTCCCCATTTGAACTTCAAAACCCTATAACTTTTTCATTAAATATTGGATTTAGGAAGAACATTGGACTCACACAAAGTTTATAGTAATGTCGGCCTACAGTAAAAATTTCAAAAAAGAATGTTATAAATTGACACATGAAGAACATGCCCGAGCCTTCAAGAGTCCCTCGAGGGGACTCTTGGTAATTTTGGGGTTAAGTCCGAAACACCCATTACAATAAAGGAAACAAACACCTCAAAATTTAATCAACTAATCATGAAAGAAAGTGCTAAAAAGGACGTGAATCACCTCCACATATAAGTTGCAATACTCTAACCTTGGTGTAGTGATTTGAGTCATGGCACACCAATGAGGTGGTCGTGAGTTCAATTCCCCATGCCAACATGGTGCCTATCACCACAATCCACCCAATTATGGTGGGAGGTCTTAAGACCTCGTTGTATGGGTACCCAAAAAGCTCTTGGGGGGATGACATGTCGGTTGTCTCTAAGGCACTTAGTGTAAAAAAATGTTTATCCCGGTGAGGGGGGAGTAGTTATTTTACGTTATCCTATGTCCCATGCTCATGGGCTTAGTGAAAGAGAATGATCATACAATATATTCACGCCTAACTCTGACGAGAATTAGAGTTCTTCTCCTTCTGCAATACGGTACTCTTCAAAGTTTTTCTTATCAATGAAAGATTTTGTTCGTATCCCAACTTAAAGGCGACCAGTCATTCAGGGATTAAATTGGAAAGCGAATTTGGAAAGCAGTGACATGCCTAACTATGGGACAAAGGATTCTATACTCTTTTTAATATAGCACAAGAGGCTCCACCCTGTCTTTGTTCCCTCAAAATAGAAAAAGAATCAAGAAAAGTGCCCCTCCGAATAGATGAAACAGCGGATGAAGCAGCGGATGACATAATTGGATGAAGTAGTAGCGGATAAAGTAGCGGATTGAAGTATCGGATGTAGTACTAGCGGATAAAGTAGCGGATAAAGTAGCGGATGAAGTAGCGGATGAGGTAACGGATGAAGTTGCTGGGAACGGCAGCCCGAAGCAAAGTTCCACGGAAGCAGGTGCTTGAGCACGCATGGCACGCAGGAACACGTGCTTTCCTCCTTGAGGTCGTTTCCGCGGCACCCGCAACCAGCTCAAGGCCCCGAACAGCCGCTGCTGACCACGACTTCTGGATTGAACAGCAGTCGTCGTCGCTGCTCCACCACAGTCTCCGTCCGCAAACCCGTCACTCCCCGGATCCCACAACGCAACAACTCCCCCGCCCGTAGATCTGAGGGCTGTGGGCACGCTCTCCCCCTCGCTCCCAAACCCCACACCGCGCGTCATCCAGTCTCGAATTCCGACTGTGTTTTGATTCATTAAACTGTACTGAGAAAAAAACAGTTTGCAGGCACCAGGACATGATCTGAGAGGTTGAGAGAGGTTGTAGGATTCAGTACAGTCATTCATCGAGGAAGTGAATCGTCCTACTATCTTGACAACAACTCTGAGGAAAGAGGAGAGGAGCGTCGCCCAATTAGGGTTGCTGGGTGAGTGGAGCTGGGGTTTTGTGGGCTTGTGGAGTGGTTGGTGTGTAGGGAGTGGACGTTTGATGTTGTTTGTGGGTTTCTGCAGGTGTTGAGAGGGATGGCGGCCGTGCTGGTGGTGCCTGCTGCCGCCGTCGGGGCGGTGCAGCAGGTGCAGCAGGATGGTCGGCTGGCCTCGCGGCGCTCGCCGGTGGTGTCCGCCACCGGCGCCATGTCCATGGCGCGGGGCGTCAATGGGGCCAGTGTGTCGTCCGTGGTGCGAATTGCCTCTCCGAAGCTTAGGTTTGTGGCGTCGTCGAAATTTTGGGTTTTTTTCCTTAGGGTTTAGTGGGGTTTTTTTGGGGTTTTCTGAACGTGATTCTTGGTGGGTTTGTAGAGGGGTGGCCGCAATGGCTGCCACGAAAGTTGCTGCGGAATTAGGGTTGGCTTCTGGAGAGGAGGAGGAAGTGTCGGCGGAGGATGTGATCATCGTTGAGAATAAGCAGAGGCAGGACCAGGAAAGAGTGGGAGTGTTGCTGTTGAATCTTGGTGGACCGGATACACTGGAAGACGTGCAGCCATTTCTGTACAACCTGTTTGCGGATCCGGTAACGTTTCTCTGCCTTGCAAAATGGATAATTTCGTTCTATTTGTGTTTGAAGGCACATGATTTATGAATTTTATTTTTTTGATAACAGGACATCATAAGGCTGCCGCGGTTGTTTCGATTCTTGCAAAGACCTTTAGCCACCTTCATATCTACGTTACGAGCCCCCAAGAGTGCTGAAGGGTACGCGGCTATTGGGGGAGGGTCACCTCTACGGCAAATCACGAACGAGCAGGTTGGTGTTTCTTCTTTTAGGTCTACTGTTGCAGATTGTGTGGTGATTGTAGTTCGTTCTCCCAATTCAGGTGATCTTAGGTTGTGTCTCATCACTTTCTTTTCTCAGTCTCTTTTCTACATGGAGGATGGTTTTTTTTTGTTTTTCCGGTTTTCATTTCGGCGTTAATGCTAAGGTACTGATAAATTATTCTTAGTTTTCTAGGTGCTTGGTCCTATTTTGGAAATTGTAGAGCTGCAAATTGTCAGGATTTTTTCTGTTGTATATCACAGCTTGATGGAAACAGTGAGATGCTAGTCTGTTACTGTTGGAAAACATCGACTGACATGTGATGTTCCATGTGGATTAGGCTGAAGCTCTGAAGGTCGCGCTGCAAAGCAAGGAAGTACCTGCTAAAGTTTACGTGGGGATGAGATACTGGCATCCTTTTACGGAAGAAGCCATTTCTCAGGTAGTACTCGGGAGCAAAACTGTAATGATATGACACTGCCTCTGAAAGTGGTCAACATCAGCGGATGGAATCTCTGATGTTAACAGTGTGTGGTTTATGCAGTCGGTTGTGTATTCCTTGGGTTTTGATGAAGGTTTGGGTGGATTGTGCAGATTAAGAATGATGGAATTACTCGTCTGGTGGTTCTTCCTTTGTATCCTCAGTTTTCGATATCAACCAGTGGTTCCAGTCTTCGTCTTCTCGAGAGCATCTTCAGGTTTGGAGAATACTTCTAATGTTTTGTTTCCAATATGTGATATGTGCAATGTTATGGAAATATAACATCTGATATTCTTGATGTGTCGGCAGGCAGGACGAATATCTCGTTAACATGCAACATACAGTGATTCCGTCATGGTACAATCGCAATGGATATGTGCAGTCAATGGCAACACTTATTCAGAAGGAATTAGCGAAGTTTGACAGACCTGAGGAGGTAGGATATAAGCTCACAGCTCCTGGTTGTCGTTACTGTTGTAGGTGGGCTCCCGTTTTTTGTGTGCAGAGGCCGGGCATGGAATTCGTGGATGCTAACGTTGTGTGATGGTACAGGTGCACATATTTTTCAGTGCTCATGGAGTACCCGTGGCGTATGTGGAAGAAGCAGGGGACCCATATAAGGCCGAAATGGAGGAATGCGTGCAGCTTATCATGGCTGAAGTGAAGAGTCGAGGTATCCGCTGTCCACATACACTTGCGTACCAGGTAATTTGTTTCGCTCTGGCCTTACAATATGTCAGGTGTATGCTCTGGTAGGTTAATTAAATTCAACGAAGTTCCGAGAGATATTGAGTAGTTTGGAGTTGGCCATGGTCTTTATTTGCATGAATGAGTAATTTTGCAGATTTGGTCTTGTTTCTCTATGTCTTCTTAGCTCTCGTAGCTAATGAGTGATGGTCTCATTGTTGTATTGTGAACAGAGTCGTGTGGGACCGGTCGAATGGCTAAAACCGTATACCGATGTGACGATCAAAGCGCTTGGGAAAAGTGGGGTGAAGAGCCTCTTGGCTGTCCCTGTCAGGTTCGTCTTATACTGAGTACAGCCATGTTTTGTTATGTTTTGGTTATAATTTAGGGGGTTGATGTACAACTTGTTTTCTCCCACGTGTGGACGACTTGAACAATGAGTCGCGGTCGTACTGTTCAGTCTGGTGTTGGTAAGTTGTAGACGTAGGAGTGTCTTCTTATGCAATACAAGGTGCATGATTCCAGCATCCATACACAGCTTCTTCTGACAATGTAGACTTTCTTGATGTACTTAGTCGTATTGTACTGGGGTGCAGCTTTGTAAGTGAGCACATCGAGACTCTGGAGGAGATCGACATGGAGTATAGAGAACTGGCTCTAGAGTCAGGCATCAGGAACTGGGGCCGTGTACCAGCGCTAGGTGTCGAACCTGAGTTCATTGCTGACTTGGCAGACGCGATCATCGAAGCTCTACCATATGTGGGTGCAATGGCTATGTCAAATCTAGAAGCTCGTCAGGTATGGAACATTTTTTTGAAGGATCTTAGATGCCTTGATCGTCTGTGTAGAATATAAGATGTTGGTACTGACATCTTCGTTAGTGGTTGTTGATGTTGAGGGGTGCTGTGTGAGTCATAATGTACCTTTTCGTCAGAGCAGGCGAGCAGGATGTGCATTGTGTGGTGATCATATCACGAACTAGTTTTCCTTAAGTAATTTTGGTGATTCATGTCAATGTGCAGTCACTTGTGCCGTTGGGAAGCGTAGGGGAGCTGCTGGCCACATACGATGCACTGCGTCGAGAGTTGCCGGCGCCGGTGACAATGTGGGAGTGGGGATGGACGAAGAGTGCAGAGACGTGGAACGGGCGTGCTGCCATGTTGGCCGTCCTGACTCTACTTGTTCTGGAAGTGATGAGCGGACAAGGCGTTCTTCACCAGCTGGGTATATTACCTCTGTTTCACTAAATTTTGTAGGTAGAACTGAAGCTGAAATATGAAACAGTGAATACACGTCGAGAAACTGGGTTGTAAAGGAGTGAGTGCCAGGAAAAAACCCCACGGCTAAATTTCTCTGATACTTTGGGAATAGCGACAACCGGTTTGGTGCTAAGACCTGGGACGACGTATATCTATGACCCATATATCTGCTTAGTCTCATAAGACTGTCTTGGCGACGGTATTGAAGGAGCTTATTACGCATGAGCAGTGAACGGGGAGTTTCAAGACCAAGCAGTAGTAATCCTATGTTTTCTACAAGCAACCGGTTGTAGATAACCAATTGGTACTCATAAATAGGTAGGGACCCTAAGTACCACAAACAACCTCATTTGGATTTTAGCCGAATACTTGGAAGTTCGACCGGTCGGGCTCTGTAACTAGCTGCAAGTTCTCCCCGTTCATCGTGCAGAATTGTAGAAACTCTGACCTTTGACTCGAGAAAAAGCAAGCAGCTTGATATCTCTTGTAATTTTGTTGCTTGAGCCTGGACCTGTAATGTCACTGCAGAGAGGCGACGATTAGCATCTCATTGCCATCGAAGCGACTCATGTTTCGTTACTGCATCCATTCTGTCTGGCAGAGCTAGGGAGGTAGAGAAAGAATCCCTGATTAGTTGTATTTGTAGGATTTATATCAGCAACGTTCTCGAACAATCTGACATTGAGATTGTATTGTAGTTATTAGTTGCAGTGTCTTGGTGGAGTTATATTCTTTTGATTCAGTTCGCTATGTGCAACCAATATTAGTTGTCTATGAGTCTCATTCCATTGTTTGATCCGTCATAGACCACTTTGGGTGCATTTTTGCTGATTCATATCGGGTGCGTTGTCCGATCATCATGGTTGTGTTTTGTATTATTTCAACTCTCTCAACCAGTTAAGTGTAACAATGCAGTTACCTCAAACCATTTTGATATACCCATGAACCCTTTAAGGTTGATGAGCGGTTTTAGCCTATGAGAATCTATGAGTGTTCTAGATCATGCATAATGACAAATATTGATGATCCCACTTGAAATGTGTTCATCACAAATGAGGATAGACTGGTAACACTAAGTCCTAAATTTTCCATGGTCTAGAGAGGGGGATTGCTATTTTGCGTGCCCAAATTTGCAATCCGTGAGCCGCGAGCCTAGGATTGCAAGCCTAGAAATTAAAAAATTGTGTATTTTGGGCAAAAATCAAAGTAAAAGAATAGCATAAAGTTAAGGAAAATGTAATTTTTTTTAAAGTTGGAAAAAAAATGAAGTTAGAAGTAAAAGTTCAAGAGAAGGGGCCCTATAGCCGTGGAAATTGATGAACCGTTGGCGTTTATATTAACCTAGTCCTTTGCTGTTAGGGCTTTGGGTTATAAATGAAGGTGATCTTGACTACTAAAATGGTTTAGGCACCCTATGGCCGTGGGTGTCTGAACCTTGATTCAAAATAAATTGGTAAAGCTATGGATACACCATAGGTTTATAATCATTATATCACGCTCCACATAAATTATTATTAGAGAGTGATTTAACATAAAGATTTCCTCACACATATATTTTAGATAGCCTCCGGTAGATGTTTTTCCACACGTTTGTCATAGATAGTCTTGGGCAATAGAATGGACTCTTAAGTAGAATGGTGGGCTTTATTATTCAAAGCTACATTGTATTGAACTCTGTAGAGAAATTCTTGAGAGGCTTGACAATTCGAGTTGTGTTGTGGTTTAGAGTCACATTGTGGGACTCAAAAATTGTATTTTAAATTGATGTAGCTAGAAAAAGTGAGTTTATAACGGTAGAGAGAGCAGTAGATATTCATGAGCGTTATTCCGGAAGTTCTAAGAGTTGTGCAAGTGGATTATAGAGTCTTAGAAGTTTTGTTTAATTGATATGGGTTTGCTTGATTGAAAAAATCTTTTTGATTTCCTAGAAATCAAGTAGAGGTGACACAAATGGAGCAGACAAGTCTGAATGTGGACATCACAAGGCTCATTTGCTTAAAAAATGGTAAAAACTCAAAGCTACCTTTTTCACTACACTATGACTTTTAATGCAATTGGAGGTGGGTGATAACATTGACATCACCTTCAATGCGGTTGGTAGTTCGGTGAAGGCATACAAGTGTGTCCTTTGGATGTACTCTCAAGTATTTGAAACAATGTTCAAGAATAATATGAGGGAAGCAATAACTTCGGAGGTTGATATGCTGGACATTTCAATTAAAGAACTGAAGTTGTTCATGGTGATCTTGTAAATACCTTGGAGGGATTTACTTTGATGAACCCGTTGAGTTGTTGATTACGCCGCCAGAGTCTCCGGAAGCCGTTGATATGCTATTTGATGAGCTATTTGTTGCATGCATAAAGTATGGAGCGCGGACATTGGAGGCCATAGTCATTGCCGGAATGAAAGACAATTTGACGCGAGAAACTGCAATGTGTATTGTCGCCAGAGTACGACAATGACCCTGAACGCAAATGGAATGCAGATTTGCAAGAGCTACATCAAGCATTACGTTCAACACCACTAGTCAAGGTCGACAAAGGGAATGGACATCCCACGGGGCCATGGCAAAGTCTCAGTCGGGAGAGATATGCTTTGCCATTAGCTTGATGAAGTCATTCAAATATTTGTGAAATAAAGAAACAAAAAATGATATTTGTGGAAGTAACAAGAACTCCAAATAACTTACTCATTCCAATTTTCTTTGTAACTTTGCGGATTGTTTGATCATGAAAAAGATGCCAAATAGTCCATAAACATGAAAGAATCATTAAAATACATAAACATGAAAGAATCAACAAGTGCAACGATTGTTTGATCGTGAAGAAGGTGCCAGGGAAGACATCAAATCTAAATGAAACAAAGCCTCCCAAGGGCCCCCATCAGACAAAGCAATTGCAGAAAATCAACAATTGTCAATGATCAATTCAAAAAGCACCTCAATAGGGCAGCCGATAGCGGCATCATTCCAATTGATGAGCTTTGTGAATTGCAGATGTTAGGTTGATCTACTGGAAATTGAGAAATAAACTCTAAAGTGAATTGCAGACGCTGTTGTCCTATTCTTATAGAGTTGGAGGGCTTCAATAAAAAAAAAAAAGTTGAGGGAGTCTGGATCATATGGTTAGTCTCAGATTTCTTAATCTCTTTCAATAGATCTTTGTCTTTCTGAATTTAGGGTCTTAAGATTGGCTGTGGACGAGAGTGTTGAGGAAGCTGTGAGAGTTGTGGTTTCAATTCCTTATAGCTATTGTAATTGTTGGCACTTGAGATTTAGATATAGTCAAACGATAGGATTCAAGATGAAACAGACATGATAGAAAACTCCGCGCCAAATTTGGACATCTCAGAGCTAATCAACGTGGGGAGGGAGAATATTTGAAAGCTTCCATTTTGGTGAAATTACAAGGTCCTCATATAATTGGATATAGGAGATAATATAAATGTAACATTTGAACATTTCATACAATCGTAGGATTAGTGAAGGCACACAAGTAAGTTCTCTCGATGTATTTGGTGGTATTTACAGCAATGGTGAAGCACAAGATGGAGGAAAGAATTGCTTCCATGGACGGTCTAAAGTTGTTCATTGTGTTGTTGTATGTTCTTGATGGAATATACTTTGATTGGACTATACGAGTTGCAAAATACGCCAACGGAGTTTTCAGGAAGATATTGATGACCATTTTCATGAACTCTTTGATGCATGCATTAAGTATGGAGTGAGGTCGCTGAAGACCACGATAATCTCCGGTATTAACGATCATTGAAATTAGAGAACTGCCATGTGATTTGGCGTTGATCAATGACCATGACCTTCAATATTAGTAGAAAAGATGACTACAAGCGATACTTTGTCAATCTCAAGCACCTTTCATTTTGGACAAAGGATATAGACACAAACAATGCATTTGCGAGTCGATATTTGAATCAAATTTGAGTAGATAAGGATTTGGATTTAGCTAAATGGCGTGGTTGATTGATAAGATTTGATAAGATTCAATAGAATATCATGCAATATTCATCATCATCATACTTGTAAAAAGGGTGCCGACATCGGCACCCCCTAGGATGCTCTTTCCATATCCTTTGAGAGGAATCTCCAAGGCATGACACATTAATACTCATCCAAAAGGTCCTTCCTATATGTAAAAAGGGAATCTTTAGAGGGAGTGCCGATACCGGCAATCCACAAGAGGGCCCTATTTATCTTTAAAAAGGGATCCTCTAAAAATGATGCCGACATCGGAAACACCCTAGAATTCATATCCACGCTCGGGAAAGTTTTGAGAGAATTCCAAAATGGTATCACAATTTATCATCCAACACTCTAAGAATAAGTTATCCACGGATGAAGTAGTGAATTCCAAGACTTCATCCAAAGATAACTTATTCTTTGAGTATTGGATGATGAAGTGTGATATCATTCTGGAATTTTCTCAAAATTTTACAGAGCGTGAATGTAAATTCCAGAGGGTGCCAATATCGGCACTCCCTTTTGGAAGTTCCATTTTAAAAGATTGGATAGGCCTTCTTGTAGAGTGCCGATGTCGGCACCCCCTTTAGAGGTTCTCATTTTAAACAAAGGAAGAGTCCTCTAGTGGAGTGCCAATGTCGGCACCCCCTTTGGAGGTTATCTTTTTAACAATAGAAAAGGTCCTTTTGAGGGATGTTAAATTTTAATGTCAAAATTCTTTTTGAAGGTTTCTCTTAATAAAAATATAAGGGTGTCCTAGGGGTGCCGATGTCGGCACCTCCTTTAGAGGTCTCAATTTTCCTTTTCAAAGATATAAAAGATCCTCTAGAGAAGTGCCGTTGTCGACACCCCTCTGAAGATTGGTTTAAAAAAATGAGAAAGCTCCTTTAGACGAGTGCCGATGTCGGCACTACCTTCGGAGGTCTCTTTTCCAAATATAGGAGGAGCCTTCTAGAGGAGTGTCGATACTGGCATCTACTTTGAAGGTTCCATTTTTAAATATAATAAGGATCCTTTAGAGGAGTGCCAATGTCGGCAACCCCATTGGAGGTTCTCTTTCTTAAAATATGAAAGGCCTTCTAGTGGAGTGCCAATGTCCGTATTTTTCCTAAAGATTCTTTTTAATAAATATAGAAAAGGTGTTTTAGAGGGTGCTAATGTCAGCATTCTATTTCTAGGTTTTTTTTTTCTAGACATACGAATGACCCTCTTGTTTGATGCCGATGTCGGCATCCTCTTTAGAAGGTTTTTTTTCATATATAGGATGGATTCTCTTGTAGAGTGCGAATGTTTGCACCCCGTTTAGAGGTTTCCTTTCTAAATATAGGAGAGGTTTTGTAGAAGGGTGCCGATGTCGGCACCTCCATAGTGGTTGGAGCCTGCAAGGATTACCTCGGAAATTATTTTTATGTCCAAAAAATATTCATGAGAAGACCCTTGTTTATGAGGAACTTGTCCTTGCCTTGATAAAGTTCAAGCAAATGTTCTACTCTAGTATTTGAAATGAGATAACCACTTTTCGATATCTGAGTTGTTTTGGAGTAGTGGACAACATTATTAAACTGAGAAACTTTATTAATTGGGCCTTCATCTAGGAGAAGCGTTTGCCAAGACCAGCAATGAAGCCAATAATATTTTCATCTTCAAGATGGCGGAGATAGAACTTGAGATCAGAGTTGATTTAATTAGACTATGCAACTTAGAGATGACTTAGGGGATGCCCGGATGATGTTTAACCATGTCAAAAGTGTCAAGTCTTGGACCACTATGGCTGCCTATGTGTACAACTCTATTTATTGTCCCGCGATGACAATTGCGATTTTTGATATGTATTCTAAAATGTGGTATTTCAGCAAGTGTTTTGGAGATGATGCAATGCGGTTTCAAGTAGGCATGACAATTCAAATCCGAATCTCAAAGAATTGATGTCCGACATCAAGATTCAACAACGGGATGCCGACATCAATATTACTAATGAGTAGAGTCGGTTTGGGCATCCTGCTATTAATACTACATTATTCATCGCTAGAGGTCACTCTCGAAGGACTGCCGACATCGGCACTTTCTTTTGGCATTTGTCATACTTATCTAATTATACTACCTTATGCCACTACTAGCGATGTTTTGTATCCTAAGTTCTTCTATCAGTTCGCCATGCCAAACGTTGTACTAACCATAATTATTCATCAAATGATCTATCGCTAGCTGTTCAAACATGTCAAGATGTTGTCATATATTTTGATGGAATTGGTGCACAACAAGTGGTTCCAACACTCAGGCAAAACATTATGATATGTATGTTGCGCCTATGGATGATATGGTCTGGGTATGCATACGGATTGTTGCCTATTACAAGTATCTGAAAAGTGAAAAAACTAGGCAACAATCTTGGGAAGGATTAACTCACACTTTGTATTGCCTATTGCATCATTCAATGCTCTAGAAATCATGCTGCACTCGCCAACATGCTCGTTGCAGACGAGTTCTGTACCTGCAATCTTCACCTAGAAGGTGAGGAAGTTTTTGTATCTCTAAAAAGAAAAACAGTTTCTTCTCCAGGATTAGAATTTGACTAGCATCACTCCAACAAAATAAGGGCATCACGCTTAAAGATGTGCAAGAGACTATCTGTGATGAGAAGCAATGGTACATTGGAAGGCTTCCTAAGACATCCAACAAAACATGCTTTTCTCTATAAGTCGGTACAAGGAAGTAGTGTGGGCAGGATTGTGCAGCACGGAAGAAGTACATTTGCCTCAACATACACGGGACTGATGGTCAATTTTAATTGATTGAGAATGGAAAGAATGCAATCTTTCTTTAGCAACAACAACATTCATTGTTGTGTTATGGACACACGGCAAAGGTGGATCCAATCTAAGCTACATATCCTAGACTTCTGGCCAGTTGAGATGGGAACAAACTAGAGCAGGATGGAGATATTCGCCCTCAGAAACGTCGAGTTCCGTTGCACTGAGCGTAAGGCGTTGTCCCCTCAAAAGTTCTTCGGAAAAGGCGTATCTGTGAACATCAACAATTATCTTGCTCTTTCCAACCCTGTAGAGCATCCAACAAAGAGATTCAGAAAGAAATCCATATGCTTCATTTACTATACACCACAATAGTTGCGCATCTGTTCTTTCCGTGATTGGAAAAATCCGCATGATTCTAATAATACGGCCTCCAACCCTAGGTTGTATTGTGACTTTTGAGTCTTGAAACATATCCAAAGTTTCTAGGTGTTTGTTGACGATCATTTAGTTTCTAAACTGCAATTGCCC
Organism: Bryoerythrophyllum caledonicum; assembly: GCA_963971425.1. NCBI lineage: Eukaryota > Viridiplantae > Streptophyta > Bryopsida > Pottiales > Pottiaceae > Bryoerythrophyllum > Bryoerythrophyllum caledonicum. The sequence goes on along the minus strand of OZ020520.1, from coordinate 2,019,385 downwards.
AACCTTTATGAAGATGTCTAAGAAGTCACTTGGCAAAAGGAGTACATGGGCTTACTATTATTACTACTTTTGTTACATCTTCAAAATTGTCTGTGGTATAGATCTCAAGGTATATGTGTTTATTCAGACATCTAGTTTCTGCTGGAATGACATTAAGCAAAATTTATAGATTTTTCTCTTCAAACACTATAGTGTATAGCTGTCATTTATAGTACTTTGACCTTGTATTGTGTCACTCTAACTTCTATATAAAAGGTGGTGAGACTAAAAGGGCCACTTCCATCGTTTGTACTAGTTCTTGTCCATCAGTCCTGAGTCTATACTTCGTGAAAATGACGGGACAAAGGGAGACTGAGATTGGAGATTTACACTTCCCTTGCAAGTATGTAGAAGTCGAGTTTAATATCTCACTCTTCCAATGCCCCCCTCCAAGACTCGTTCTAATTTTCCCAGTTCCAAAAACTTCATTCTAGGGTAGCAAATTGTCCCTAAACTATCCTTCATATCTCCCCACTTTTCTCCCTTATCTTTGGTTCTAAACACTTATTATTTCTCCTCTACCAATAGTTCCACACTCTAAATTATTTGCTCTTCCTCGCACTAGCTTTACCGCCAATACACCTTTTAAATCTCCCAAATTTACCGTGTCTCAGGTCATCATCCACCAAATTGAATCGTCTATCTCCAAATCTTGCCTCTTGCTATGGGACTCTCCCGAGCCCTCTAGGCTGCTAATCCTAACTCTAAATCTTTTGTTCTACAGTACGCTAAATTCAACCAATATTTTCAAGTGTCCCACTCTCACTATCCCCAACGTTCCGTCTCTAAAACCTTCCAAATTGTACTTGCTATCTCCTTAAATCGCACTATTCCCACCCCTTCCGGTCCCCAGATTCCTAGAACCACTACCACTCTCTAAATTCTAAAACCTTTCTCCCCCCCACTTCGTCCTCTCTCCCTCTCACTGTCTATTTTTATATACTAAATCATACTCCAAAGCTTTATAACCTCAGAAATTCTATCTTCCCTTCATTGTAGAACCCTAGACTCCACGGTCATAAGTCCATTTTTAAAAAAGAAAATCAACAATATTGTCATTTTTAGATCCTTCCTGCATACAATTTCTCCACCCTCCTCCACGGCACTAGGTCCATTGAATTAATGCATTTAACCAATGTCATTCTAAAAAAACCTTAAAACCTTTACTTTTTAATGCCTTTTACAAATTAAGAACTCAATTTTTGCCAACAAGGCTCGCAATCCTAGGCTCGCGGCTCGCAAAATTAGGCACGCAAAATAGCTTGGTCCGTTTGGAGAGGCATGATATTTAGACCACTTCCTCCGTCTACTAAGGTGTTGGGTAGCATCTTGTCTATAATGCAGGCCTCTACTTCTATTGCCTTTACATTGGTAGTCTTATCAATCGATTGCATTTGAGGCTGTATCTCAAGTGTTAGATTGGATAACCACTGAAGAGGTTGGGATTGGTAGTCTAGAGAAATCTACATTTGTTTGATTCACAAACCAAACATCTTGAGAGTTAGGCTTACCAGGAATCTGTTCTTGCAAATTGTAACCACTATTTTGGTTGAGTGGAATAAATCCACCTTGTCTGAAGGGCAGTAGGGAGGTACTGACTCTGCCTATTATTATCACAATTATATTAGGAGGTACTGAATCTGCCTATTATTATCACAATTGTAGTATAGATTAGGTGTTCTCAAGGTATTCGGGTTTGTTGATTGCCTAACTCCTCTACGATTGTCTTGTGTCTAGTGCACATAGATACCATGAGGTGGAGGAAGAGGGATAACGGTATCAGGTTTTCGACACACATAGATGGGATGATTCCCACCATAATCACCGCAAATTACTTGGTTTTTAATCCAAAACTCTCCAGATTGATGACGTTTCCCACATAAGGCATGAACCTCGTTCCGCTCTCTAGATTGACTACTAGAACCTTGGTTTCCACTTTGATAACCTTGGTTTCTATGTGGGGGTACATACAATTGCTGACCATGATTAGGTGGATGGTAATTAAGTGCTATCCGGAAAAATGGGAAAGTATGCCCCGGTTGGTCTCCACTCCTCTTTCTACAGGAATGATATGGGTAGGCAATGGAGGGATTGCTACAATCTCTGGTTTTTTGTCCTTTGATCAAATGGGGATAAATAAGAGAATGATATCATCCTCCCTTCTACACAATCAATCATACTCTTTCTTAGTGGTCTCTACTTCTCTCGCCGCTATCTTTAGGGTTTTCATAATGGGCGGGTCAGGGTCATCGGACGGTATGGATAGACAAGCGAACCGGACCAAACGGGTAGACGGCCCGGACAGCTTTTATTTTGTAGGCCTTGTAAAATTTTCAAGGTAAGAAATTTATTTAATCGTAAAGACACGTCACTTTGTGACGAATCAGTCCACACTGGAATTAGAGCGCGAACCTTGAGGTCGGGCGGAAATGCTAGTGTGTGGGCGCGGAAGTCATTGTCAAGGCGGGGATGTCAGGGAACGGGCAAGAACGTGTCTTGACTAGGAGGGAGGTCAACGTCAGGGCGCGGACATCCGGGAATGGGCGGGAACGTCTTTTGACTGGGCGAGGTCGTTCTGTGCGTCTGGTCTAGGGTCTGGAAGGTTCTATCATCAATGAAATAATGTGTTTTTAGAGCAAACCTTAGATGGAGGTCTAGAGTTCAAAGAATTGAAATTGATGTAATTGAATAATAAATTGCATCCTTCATTTGGTTCATGTCGCATTCATATTAGAAAGGATTAGTGCATAATATTTTTTGCATAACTGTACTTATCAATGTCTTCAACATGCATGACAAATAAAAAATATTGTAGATATAGGAGACTTCAATGTTTGTGATAACCAAAAATATTTATTAAATTCATGCATTGCATAGTACAATAACAACACAATGAATCTACACTTTCAAAACACGCCCACTTCTTCATTGATTATCTAAAAACATCGTTCTTTATTGTCGTAGATCTTTCTTTCAATTGCTACAATTGTCTTGAACTCTTGAAGATCTATAGACCTACTATCGGTGACCCTTAATTGTTCAAACGATTTGATTTGTGGACTTCTTGGGTAGATGGACCAGCTAAATTAGCATCTCAAATGACAACATCATCATCTGCTAGTGCCTCATTGCATTTGGGAACATTGTCATCATTGACGCCTTCACTGCTACCATGTTTATCTTCACCATCGCCACCATCTAAGGTCCAATGGCCCTTGACTACCGAGTTTTCATTTCGAAGCTCGACAATTGTTTGACCATTCCAACTCGTGCGTTTAAACTTCTTTTGTTGATGTGTTTAGAGCCCTCTCCGTCAGAATTTATAATCGGGCCAATGATGCCGCTTTGAACTTGAAGAACAGCAAACGTTGGGGTGGACGAAGTGGGTCCCGGAACATATGTATCCACGAACGGTTGTATTACCGCGTTCGGTTCTCTTACCCCTATTCCAAGGAGGGGACGTTTAGTAGGCCGTGACAATGATGCTTCGCCGTTGTTTCTTCATCCACTCCTTATATGGCCTCCAATCCCTCCTCGGCCTCTAGTTGCTCCACAGCCTTCAGCCCTCCCACGACCTCCAGTCCTTCGGCGACCTTGCTAGTATTGATCCACTAGATGATGAAGAGGGGACTCAGGGGCTGTAGGGGGTCTACCACTAGTAGTAGCATTAGAAACGTTGGGAACGGTCACTTTAACATTCCCCATGGAGCCTAATTCTTCTTGGAAAGGTTTGTTGATGGCATTTGAAGTTGGACGAGAAGAAAAATTTAGGGAACGTGGCGCTCGTGTATTCTGGTCAAGAAAACACTACGCACCGCAATCGGTGCGGGTCCATGGACAAGGTCCTCTGTGAATGCAAAAACATTGTGGAGGTCTACACGGTCTGGGTCTAAACGCCTTGCTACATTAACAACCGTTTGATTTCTTCCTGTCAGTTGTTCCATTGTTGTATTTCTAGTGTTTGTGCTATGGTGTCGTTGGACGACTCTATTGCTACCAACTAATGCACCCACTCCCCCGGACCCCCTATTGCTAACGCAATTGTCAATAGATCCTTCACGATTTGGAGTTGCATTGTTCGCCATGTTCCCTCTGCCTCTATTGTTATGGTCGACAAGGATTGGGTATCTAAGGACCCCAATGGCCATCAAGGAGGTCCTCATCTAAATTGTCATCATCTCCGTAGTAATTTCTTGCTTTCTCAAGGTGATCAACACCCTCCCTCCAAAGATTTTGGATTCGGTTGGTACTCATGACGTGTTTGGTTTGCGTCCATATCATCCTCCTCCTCTTCCTGTGCTCGCATCTTGTCAAAGGCACGGTTGCGTTAATCCATCGAGACGGGGCCAATTGCATGTGGGTCGAAATCTGCTGAGAGAATATTTGCATCATACCAACAAACCGGATCAACGCGTGATCTTTGATGAAGTACGCGGATATTGGTATAAATATACACTAATGATTCTATCTTTTCAAGGGCTAACCAATTTTGGATCTTATTGTGGACAAAGGAATACATACTCCAATTATGTTCTCAAGAGCTAGCCGAACATGTGAGGGCTACAATATGCACTACAATTTTAGAGAGTGCCCGATATCCAACCCTGTGTCACCATTGGTGGAGAAGCATCTATGTCACACGGAAGTTGGATGTCTTAGCAGGGGTATATGGTCCAGTGACCTCCTCAAATTGTGTTAATTCTGCCACAACGTCATTTAAATGCACACCCACTACATCTTCCAATTTGTGGATGATCTAATACAATGCACGAAGGGCGATTCCGTGAGCCCTAAGCGCCACATTATCCATGAGGTATGGATTCAAAAGGGCCTTGGTGTATTGAACGTTAGTAAAAACCACGTCCCACCTTGCATCAAAAGACGCCTCCAAAACGGTTGCTATGTCAGCTCGTAGGCTAAAAGGTGGCTCTCTTAAAAAATACACTTGGTCTCGCAAATTGTGCATTACGAGCCACGCCCGACCCATGGCTGGTTCTCGGCCATCGAACATACGCAACGCCTTCAACATGTCTTCACTAATGTGCACGTGATTCACACATTGTTGGCAGAAGCCCACGTCTTGGATGGTTCTTACGACATTACGCAAAGCGATAGCTGCCTACTCACCATTTTTCTATCCTGTAGGATATCAAAGTAATTTTGAACACGCGGATGGTCTTTCAACCGCTCCAAAACTCCTTTGAGTTTTATCAGTTGGTGCAACACAAGGAAATTGCAAGCAAAGCGGGTTTTGCTGGGCACTACGAATTGTAGGTTTGGACTCAACTCGCAAAATACCAACATTGTTGCATGATGGTTTCTAATGTTTTGGCACAGTTTTCTCGACCCCTCAATTAAACCTTGAAATTTCTGGAACTGGCCAAATCTTCTAATATGAGATCCAATGTATGTGCCATGCACCCCTGCTTGAAAATGTGCGGGTATGTTAGAACAATATCATTCAATGCTCCAAGCATGTTTGTCAAGGACAAGAAATCATGAATTCAATTAATATTATTTAACGAGTTAATTACAAGATTTCAACATGGTATGCATAGAAGGAGTTGACAAGACCAATTGTCTTGTCAACATTTTTGGCATTTAACCTTTTCCAAGATTGATGATTGTAACTTCCAAAACTAATTCTAAACCTAAGACTATTTTTAAACCTAACCAAAATCTAATCTTTAACTAACCTAAAAATATCCATGACATCACCTCCCCTCTAGTAGCGAGTTCTAGGAGGGGTGAATTTTGGTTTTTTAGGATATTTTTATGGAAAATAGCAATCTTCTTACGAGCATTTCGAAGATTTGATGCAGGCTCCTATGTACGTTCGCTTATGTCATAACCCCTCCTATGAACATGATATTCTAAATGGTTTATTTTATTTGAGAGTCTAACACCTCTTCTACTTCATATTCCTAGTTGTTGTTAACTTCAAAGGTGGAAGGGGTGGTAAAATCCTCCCTTGAATTATACTTTTGTAATATGGTTCCAGTAGAGAAACATGAAAAACAAGGTGAATTTTCATAGCTCTTGTGAGTTTTATGCAAAAAGAAACATTGTTGATTTGTTTAGGTCGTAGTCTTTGGTAGTCAAGTTTTTAAGATGGTCTTGTAGTTTGAATATTACGTCAAAGAAGCCAAACTTGATTTCCAACTTTGAATGGTGGACGTACATTTGCATATTTTTTATAATGATCTTGAGCTTGTTGAAGTGGAATCTAAGTTCATTATGAATGGCAGCCATGTGATCTTCAAGGTCTTCAATTGCTGGACTTCCAACCATCTTTATTTGAAATGGGTCTCCTTTAGGATGTTGACCATAATTTGAAAAAAAGGGAGTTTACTTAGTTGATGAATGCAAGGTATTATTATAAGCAAACTATGCGAAAGGGCATCTGTGCCATATGTTCTAGACACATTGAAGAAGGCACCCTGTTGCTGGACTATGCATGATTGTTGTTTTTGTACATAGTATTTTGTTTTTACTTTTTGAAGTTTAACATGTGGTGTTTATGTAGAAGGTAAGTCATCTTCAAAGAGAAGTATGTGTACTTCAAGAGGAGTAAGTGTACTTGGCAATTGCCAAACATCTCATTATAAAACCACGGACGTATACAATACTCAAAACACTATTATATGGAAAAAAAATTCTTCCCTCGTAGCAATTGCAGGATTGCTATCTTGTGAGCGGTGAGCGGCGAGCGGCGAGCACTGAGGATTGAGTTTTTGAATTTTTTTTGCAATAACTTTTTTCAAAATTTGAATGGAATGCCTATGGCCGTGGTTTATATTTAGATTGGTTTGACACATGCAAAATTCAATGTCAAAATTTACAATGACAAGATACTTGGACATATGGAAGTCTTAATAGTTGAGGTTTTTATTGCATTAGGGTTTTCAGAAATTCGAAGGGGTTGCTCATGGCTATGGGTTTATGGTTTGGGATAACGTGGCATATCTTTATAAAAATAAATAGATAGAAGGAAAAAAATTAAAGGATTTTATAACAGACAATATCCATTTTATACCTAGGTCATATCCTTTTATTATACAAGTGATAACCTTGTAATACCTAAGTGATATCCATGTTATACCATGGTGATACCCTATATGTCTCAACGTAATTGAGTTGTAAAGTGTAAATATTGCAAGAAGGATTGTCCGAAATCGACCAATGCATACAATTAAGGATAGGTAAACAAGGGAAATATGTGATGAAATTGCAAAGATGCAATATTTAACTAAATATGGACTATTCGTCTAAATGTGGACTCAGTTCAGCTATCGAGGGATCCCTTGTCACAGGGAAAATTATATTCAAATATGTAGATTTTAGAGAATTTTGCCTGTGACGAGGGATCCCTCGATAGCTGAACTGAGTCCACATATAGACGAATAGTCCATATTTAGTTAAATATTGCATAAAGGTTATTCATAATGGATCAATATCACAATTGTCGGAACAAGGAGTTCTTCAATACTTTTGGCATCTCTTTACTGCAAAACTTATACAACATTGACATGCTACTCTCATGAGGTTCTTCAAATGAAGGTATCCGTCATTGCCTCTCTCGCGGACCTATGTAGCTTTAGTTTCCATCCACTCCAAGGATGAAGCGAGGCTCATTTGGATTTTGTGGCACGAATGTAACCATTCTTGAATTCCTTGGCCCTCGGTAGCCCAAATCCCTTCGCCACTCAGATGCGAGAGGTGCTTGATACCACAACGCTATGTCATCCGAAGGCCATGGATTGGCAGCGGTATTACGCCGTCGAAATGTTGTGAGGTTATGGGATTTCTCAATGAGCGTATCCAAGGAATCAAGCTCCTCAATCGTTAGAGTTTCAAGGCCACGTTCAAAGAGTGCGGCATCGCTTGGTTCGCACTTGCATATCCACTGACTACGGCTAAGTCGATGCCGACTTCGTAAAAACGCGTGTAAGAGTGGATATTCTATTAACCCCCGTTGTTCCTCAGTGGTTATTGTGATGTTTCCATCACGAAAGTCGGTCTCGACCTTCCGTAAAGCCAATCGCAGAGATGCTCCAACGGCAGTGCTATCCACGAGTCGCTGGATCATCTTAGATGTAACTCGAAATCGCATCGCTTGGAAGATATGTGGCAGAAGCGCATCAAATCGAAGTGGATTTACACGGGTCCCATCTAGTGGCGAAAAGTACATCTTCCAAATCGCCGCTAGAAGAGTGCACTCATCCGTAAACTCGTGGAAGTCGCCAAGAAACAAAGCAGGTGGAGTCGTGGTCCACAGTGGCGCATCCATTCCAAAACCTAGGATAGACAACGCAACAAAACATAAGATGATGAGACAACGCAGCAAAAACCCCATAAAAAAGAGCAGTTCCAAAAAGCTCAAGGTATTGGACAACATACCTATAGAGAAACACTCCCCGTTCACCCTTGTATATCGACCTAAGCGACAACCACTACGACGACGAATAGACCCTACCACTCCACTCGTACATACCAAAGTGCATTCCCTCTTATGAATCCAGATGTGAATTCTCCCTCAAGGCTCAATGACATGGCCGATATAGGTTATGAACAATATGCCCGTTCTCACTAATATGGGATAAATTAAAATGTGTAAGCTCAGTGACGGCGCAAAGTTATAATCATACTACTAAAATCAAAATCTACGCACTGAATTACGCAAGTAGATTAACCGTGCAGTAAACCGTGTAGTGAATCATGTTATCTTTCTTTTTTTAATAGTTTGTTATATAAAACTACATTGAAATGCGTTGCAAAGCAAGCGCCAATCGCTGATTGATTAATAAAAACCTAGTTAGACAACTACTGCGTTTCCTAAACGTAAAGATTGAATGATCCTTTAAAACCATGTTGTTCTAACAATAGAGCTTACTATTTAGCAAAATTCAAGTTTTCTTCACAGGTAAAGTGTACTTAAGGAAATGGGATGAATTGTTCAAATAATTACAAGTTCTTTTAGTTTACTGTGTGTAGAAAGATTGAATGTAGGGTAAAACGGTGTAGTGACAATTGTATGGATCGAACAAAGGAATCAACTAGAACCTTGATTTACAAATTAATTTGGAATGACATTCAAAGATAAAATGAGACCTTTGCATTCAAAATAAATGACGTAGAAGCTGAGAATGATGAAGACAACAAACTGATAGTCTGAAGATAAAACAAGACAACAAACAAAATGAAAAGGAATAAAGACTCCTCTGTGGACATCTAATCAGAGTTCACTTCTTCCAAAGAACAATCACCACTATCCGAACCACTACCTTGCGCCTCACTGTCTATGAACAGACATGCGACAGACCTTTGTCGGGCTACCTTTGGAAGACGTGGAGGGGATGCAAGTGCAGCCATTGCATCTGCAACACCCACATCCCAAGGTGCCAAATGATACGATTGAGGTGGACTCTTCACCTCCTTTGACAAATGAGACAACACCCCCACACGAGTTGAGAACGATGAAGTCATCAACGACGAAGACCGACTGCAAAAATGAAAGTCACAAGTATGTTTTAAATCATGAATCAATTAGAATTTTTACACCACAATGCAAAACTGTAATCTAACAAGCGAAGAACTTACTTACAGCGTCTCTTGGGAGCGGTCTTCACTTCCGGATCGTCGTCATCAACCTCCAATGGGCGCTTGCGAGAACCCACCTCCACCGCCGATGTCGGTGCCGACTCCACCTCCACAGTATGAGGAATCAAAGGGCAAAGGATTTCCTCAACCAAATCCGTGTCCTCCTCCAATGCCAAGATGTGGCGCTTGAGATCCTTGCACGCCTTGATTGACGCCCCTTCAGAAAACAAGTATGTCAAATAAAATAAGCAACACACCTGAGAGATAAACAAAAATAATACAAGTATAAAATATACTAACTAGTAGATGCTGTGATGTCTAGCACGATGTCGTCCTCCTGGGTGCAAAGATCAATAAGGGCCTCCATGAGGTTGCTGGACTTCTCTCGTGCACCACGCCATGGCTCGTTTCTCCCCACCCTCATGGTCACACTGTCCTATGTGATCAAATTGGTCAAGTAACCATCTGAGGACAACAGAATCCCCTCCAACTGCAGCTCCATTCTATCATGGAAAGAGAAAGGAATCGCCGGCTCCAACAACCTAATGAAGCACTTCACTAGGAAGCACTTGTAAGTGCGTCCAAAGTGGCCATCACGAGAGAGTGGCAGCCCGTTGATGGCAAACCATTTCGTCTCCTCTACAAATCCCGCCCAATCTGCCCAAGCAAGAAGTTCATTGAAGATGAACTTCGAGTCCGGGTAGAACACAATAAGTGGCGCACCGTCACGAAGCAATGCCCCGACCATCTCGAAAGCACGGTAAATCCAAGGAGATTCCTTCTTACCCCCCTCCGATAATTGGGTTGGAAGCTTATTCCAAACCGGCACGTCGTGTCCATCACCTATGCCAGGGACAAGCAAATCCTCCGGGACGTCGAACAGTACCATGTCCGCCAAACCAAGTGGGCAATCCAATGACTCATGGCGCCGGAGCTTCTCTCCCGAGTGCTCCTTCAGAAATTCACGCATCTCAATCCAAACTGGCGGATCGTCACCCTCCACAACGACACTGTCGAACAAAGGCATAATGGAGAGTGCACTCTCACACATCACCTTCAGTACAACAGAAGATTCTGCAAGGTCAATCACCGGGATGGAGTAGACCGTCTGTGAAGGCTTCGCGACAAAAGTAGAGGGGCGGCTGCTAGCGGAGGGTGATACACCCATGGTGAACGCCACTGGTGGAGGGACTGCAAATCCATTGCGCACTCCAAACTGAGTAAAGAGCTTCTCAGGCCCCTCCTTTGCCACCAACGCCGCAAGCTCCTTATACCTTTCTCTAGTCTCCTTCTTCTCCTTCTTTGCCGTCTACTTCTCCAGCCTGGCAGCCTCTTTCTCCTGGATCTTCATCGCCGCCTTCGCCGCCTTCTCAGCAGCCTTGGCCTTGGCCTTCTCAAAAAGCTCCTCGGCCGCAACCACGGGAGCCAGAGGCAAAGGAACCACACCTCCATCTATGGATGAGACATGGACAGATTTGCAGGCCACACGTAAGTGAACCTCGTCCGCTGGGGAGGGGTTGGCCTCCCTCATCTCCAAGTACCATGGACACTGGACGAGGTGGTGAAATGAGAACCGATGCCTTTGAGTATCTGCAAAGATGTAGTCCGGTATAGAAGTGTCCGTCCACTTCATGAAGCAGATGGGCAAATCTGCAAAAGTCAGGGCTCCACTCACTACGAGCATCCTCCAGAAGTATCGCATGACGGTCCGCTTCACAACCTTCTCGCAATCTTCCTGCGCCATGAACTCCTCCCCCTTCGAGTAGGAGCCGCCCTTCCCGATGTGGCTAGAGAATACCTTCGTCCATAGCATCATACTCTTCGCCTCCATCCACTTTCCAATGCTTGGAATGGAATTTGGAAGCCCTCCCGTCTGGAGGACAATGTTGTCCTCGAGGACAATCGAAGCAAAGAGCTTCTCGCACTCTTCCTCAAGCTTCAATAACGTACACAAATACTTAGAGTCTTACAAGAGACAAAATGATTTCTAAAATCCTAAATAAAATTGAGTGTATGATTGTACCCCAACCCAGAATTCAGCCTTGTCGATCCAGCCACGAAGAGCCTTGTCTGAGGCTGGCGACGCAGGAAAGTTATACTCGGATCTGCTGCCTTTGCTCATGTTCCACCATCTACACCAACGCCCTTTAAACCTGGCAGCTATCTTTGCGGTGGCAATCAGCTGGAGCTTCTCTGCCGTCATCTCAGGCCGCACTTGGTACACGTCAAAATGACGATTCATCTACAATACAATAACGACAGAAAGAATGAAATGTCAACACTCACATTACAAGAATTCAGCGGGTACATATTAGACAATGGTGATTAGAACTCTACCTCCCTGAAAAAATCCTCCCCGTTAACTGGGTTGGCTATTGCCAACATCCGGTTCAGCTGAGTCTGACAGGAGGTCTTCTTCTTCTGCACGGCGTCCGCGCATCGACTCACCAACTCAGCAGCATTGCCAAGTCGATCTTCGCCAACACCCATGACCAAACTAACTTTAAACTTCTGAATTTTCTCCTCCTAGACCGCAATAAGGTCACGCTGGGGAGAACAAGAAAGTCATTAATCGTTAGAGAACGTCAGACGAAGGTAAATTTTATTCAACAATTGATAACTTAAAATTTAAGGTGGTTAAATACATACCTCACTCATAAGCTTCACAAACGCCTCTAACGTCATATGATACCACTTCTTCACTCCCTTCTTTGACCACTCGAGCACACTAGCCTCATAATCGTTTTCACTCATAAGTCCCTTTAGTTGCTCGAACTCCAAAAGCCCAAAGTGTTGGATTCGCTTCACTTCATGCGTGAGGTGCTGTGATACATGATCGGACTCCTTTTGTCTAAAAAATTAAACAATTACAACAAATAAATATAATATATGTTCAACAATTGAATGAGCTGAAATTAAAATATACAAAGTGACAAACTTGGAACATACCTATTCCAATCTATCATTGCGTTGAGCATTATGTGTCGATTTTCCATGGATGGCTCCATTACCACAGCCCTCACGGGCTGATGGAAGGTGTAGTCGGTGGGGTGCAATTGAGAAATCACCTCAGACCATGCGATGTGGCGGTGATTGCCATCCCACACAAAGAAGAACTTGTCGGAGAATGCGGCATATTCTGGCCGACTCTTCAGTAAAGCTTCAAACTTTTGATCCTCTTCCTGCCAAAATCGGGACCACGCTGCTCGGTCTGCAGGAATCATCTGCTTCTCCATCAATGAGAAGTTCTTCAAGGACACATAGAAGCACGCGGATCCCGGTCGGTAGCCCTTCACGAACTCTCCCTTCAGCTTCTCCACATCACTTCTTAGTGGAAGCCTGACCTCAGTCATGGGAACCATGCGGCACAAAGGAATGTGGAAGTCACCAACGCAGGGATTCATGGAACTCTGCAAAACATCGTAAGAGGTTCCACGAAAAGACTTCCGCATTGCTTGCAATGTTGAGGCCAAGCCAAGCTCGTCCACAAGGTTAGTGACGCTAGCCTCCGTGGCCTCATCCACCAGCCTGATGCCTACCTCCGTAGAAGGGGATTCTGACCCGATAGCCTCCATCTATAACAAGGAAAAGTAGTCAACATTATGAAGGACCTATATAACTATGCTACGAATAGTTTTTATCTCATGACCCCAAGTATTGCCACATAGTCCCTCCCATCGGCTATTTGAACGTTAATCCCTACCTAACATGCCATTACTCTTTTTCCCCTCTCTAGACTCCACCAACCCCGATCTTTAACCAACAACCAACATTAGATGACTAGAATACATTGCACCATCTAACATTGACACCCACCAAAACCAAAACTTTGAAGTTTAAGAACACACCGTGTTGAGGCTTGATCCTGTTGTGTGCTCGTCTCGATTGCTCTCTCCCTCACCAAGTCCACCGAAATGTACGATCTCCATATCTGGTAACACCTGCACAGACGATAGATAGACATTACATAACATTCATGATAGAACGACTTGAATCCAAGTAGCCAGCTGCATAGGGTTGAGTAATTTTAGAAAATTAGTGACCTTCGAATCGAGTTTCGGATCCGAAACTCATTTAGAGGGTCAAATTTTTTCAAAATCTGTGACTCTTAAAACGAGTTTCGGACCCGAAACTCATTTGGAGGTCAAATTTTTTTGAAAATCTGTGACCTTCGAAACGAGTTTCGGGTCCGAAACCCATTTGGAGGGTTAGAAAATTTTCAAAAAATCTGTGACTTGCTCATACTACAGCGTATACGGTATATCTTCACTAATATGAAAGAACAAGAATACGTTGACAAGTCCCACAAGATCCGAGTATGGACGAAAAGAATACCTCTTTGCTTGTGTACTCCATCCTCTTCGTGCGAAGCTCCATCTCCCCCACAAATTGTTGTAAACTTCTCATACGCTTCACCTCAATCTAGAAAAAACAACAATGTAATTTCACTTGTATTTGTTCGTCACATCGCAATACCCTAGTGATGAATGAGTTTACTCAACGTTGAAGCGACCGGCGTGAATAGGCGATCACGAAATTTCGGTCCGGCCGGGGCCCTTTTGTTGCCTGGTCGGTGCGTGCTTGTCCTACGACTGCCCCGGTTGATGCCCGGTGGATATGCAGATGCCGCCCTAGGCACTCGATGACTAGGCCGGCCGATCATCGAGCGCCTAGGGCGGCATCCGCGTATCCACCGGGCATCAACCGGGGCAGTCGTAGGACAAGCACGCACCGACCAGGCAACAACCTGGCCCCGACCGGGCTTAAAATGAGCAATGGCCTGTTTACCCCCTCCGAACTTCGTCCCATCCGGAGCCCTAGATTTGGGATTTAGGGTAAGTTCGACGTATTGGTTTAACACGATGAAGAAGATGAACACATATTGACAGAGTCACAAATGTACACAAGGCGTGAAAACGATCATGATGATTATCTACAAAGACCTTTTGTCGTTATACACTTACACATTATGGCGTTTACTAAATTTAATGAACTCGAGCTACTATGAGGCCATAATGTTCACATGAACAAGGAAAATAGAAGCATTGACTAAACCGTACCTGTTTCAGTGGGCACCCCCCATCTTGGCTTGTACAATCGAAGGTCCTCCGCACTTCCATGATGATTCTTTGCTTTTGTAGTGGGTGTTTTGGAGAATTAATGTTTTTTTATCATCAAAGACTCTGATGGATTACCTAGTATTCCATGTGCTTCACTTCCATCGCTACTTAGACATTCAAACTCATCTACATTGTCTTGAGCACCCTCATTTCCATGCAATGAGCTCTCCGAGGAACTCGACCGAGCATATTCATTTGACATGTTGACTTGTATCGACTCTTCTTCGTCTCTATCCTCACGAGAATGCACGCAACTAGAAATGATCTGAATAACAAATACAGGGACAGGAGTGAAAGTCCGAAATTGATATATCTGATTCAAACCTCAATAAAATGGCCAAAACAAGTCATGCGACACAAAACGTACCTCGACCCGTGATTGGACAGGATGTGGTCCTTTGTGAATACTTGACAAATCTCTAAATCGCTCAACCCATTCCGGTGTCCCGACTTCTCTATTCTCGGCAGCCAACAATGCCTCCTATTGTTGTCGATATTTTTGCGCCCGCGTCTACTTCGGATTAGAGAAATTAGTTGTTCGTCTCTTACGTCCGCCTCTCTTACTCATCATTCGTACAAGTATCTATCTGCTCTCCACCTCTCTCACTCAACATCCCAGACTTGCTAACATGCTAAAGAACAATGGCCACCGCTCCCTCCACTCAATCTTTGTATCATCAGTCTATTTCTGTCAGTTTCAATCCTAAATACAATAGTAAGTACTATATCAATGATTGTTGTCAGACTTTATTTTGAATCTTGATTGTGGAGTCGTATAATGACATACTTCTTCTATTTATTGTTTGCGCCGATGCAAACTTTGGATTTTTAAACTTAAATATGGTACAACGTGAATGACGACGGTAAACAAGGCTCACAAATAGAACATGACTTTTAACCTCCATCGGTTTTTCTATAAATATTTTCTACTGTGATGCATGGCATTACTATACAAAGTTTACTTTCTTTTTGAATTTATCATATTTGACTCTAACGAGGCCAAAAGGCTACGGGATGATCATTTATTCTAAAAATGTATGATTTCTCTGTATTCAAAATTATGACAACTACCATATTTCAAAGGAGAACGCAAACCATTTCTTCCTCTCTTTCACTGAACAATAGTCGTCACTTAGCAGTCGCTCTCGCATCGATTTTGGAGTCAAAATACATGGCGTCTCTAACTTCCTATCAAGGAGGCGTCCCACTTGTCATGTCTATAGGTGAGGATGGGACTGTCATTGTGCCCGAGTCCTTGCTTTCTATTCGTTTTAGATATCGGAGTGGTACGATTCATGTTGAGCAGGAGGTCTTTGATAGTGATGGTGTTCATCAGCAGTCTATTTATCAAGTAAAAGTTCGAGATGCGGACGGCTTTGTCTGGAATTTGGGTCGCGGTTCATTCAAAGTGTACGGTGTCTCCGATGCTCAAATGTCCGGTCATGCGTCAACTGTCGTTATGTCTCCTCCGGACAATTCTGGTGATACGGTGCTGATACCTGGTTTAGGCACCAGCTCTGTCCCAAGTGTCTATTCTTAGCGACACAGAGGATGAGGACCTGTCCGATATGAATCTAGGAGAGTCAAGGAACCTCTTCAAGTCTCAAGAATCGGTTCATCCTGCTCTTTCCTCCCCACTTCCTTCAAGATCTCAAATGTCTCCAGCTATTTCCACAGGAAAACCTCCAGCCCATCCCAATTCGAGAAACGTCCGTAGCATACTCATGCATGTCCGTCAAACAGGTAATAGGAGAGGGTCCAGGTCCGAGTTGTCAAAAATTGATATTGATAGTCTGGATTTGAACCATGTGAAGTATCTGCCACCAAAATATGATGGAGACATGATATTTGAACTACCACCGCTCCCAGAGGAAATTCCTGTACAGTTTGGAGGCGGCCTCGACGGTATGAGTAAACAATTTGACGGTCACACGCGGTGCAGAACAATGACTACAAATATCAAGAATGATTTTGGCCTCACGTACCGCAAATGCCTAAACATGTATGGGGCATTTACAATGCCTAAACATTGTATATTGATAGTCTCGATATTGATAGTATGTACGGGGCATTTACAATGCCTAAACATCCTTTGTGACTACAAATGCAGAAACGGAGGACGTACAAATCAAACCGAGTGGAGCGGGTTCGCCTTCACCCCATTTCCACTCAACGGAGCACCATCCGACAAATCTACACTAGCATGTAAGCTGTGTCAAACCCCTCCAATTTGTCTTGCTCTTTGTGATGGACGAATTTATTATGTGACCTCTAGTGATCCTGAGCGCACACGCGCTGCTATCCATTTGGAACATCATCATCATCCAATCTCCAAAGGCGTCGATCAAACGGGTGTGGACCTCGTGCATAACTGTGTTGCGAACGAAGTTCAGCGTACACCCAAGGCTACTAACTCAGCAATTATCATGGCTGCCAGCAAGAATTTCCTATCCGACTATTTGATCCGTCCCAGTTCCGCATCGTCGAACCTCGAAATAGCATCTATGGATGCTGTCCTGGATCAGTTCGAAACTTTGTCGTCTCCAAACATAAGGAATCTAGTATCAACATGCAAGAGGTTCTACAGCGGAGGGAAAGGAGTAATGGACAACATCATGGAGTTGAAGGAGTCGTCCAAGTTTGTATTCATCCATGAAAACAAGTTCCCGGGCCAATCCAAAGGTAAAGTTTTTGTTTTTAAAATGTCCGTGGATCGTCCAAGTAATGGTGTAGACCTTGTTAAGCGTATGCAACCCGGGAATGACCTTGAAGATTGTTGGTTGATGTTTGATCATGTCAAACGGTTTAACAAGGTAAAGGACTGGACTACTATGGGTAAAGGGTAATCCGAGGATGCTCAAGGACAACAACTATTTTGGGAGAACTTAAATGATACAATGAAGAACCATGGCCTTGCGGAGACAAACTTCAAAGGCTTCATGGCTGACAGCGCTGGAGCAAATTGGCATGCCGTACGTCGAGTTTATGGCATGGGGGACTTGGACAAGCCCATGGATAACAGAGAACAAACATGTTTATTCCATTGGACTAAGTGTCTTCAGCGAGCCACCACCAAAAACATTCTTCCTGGCTTTCGAGAGCAGCACATTACTCTCTGCAAGACCTGGAAAAATGCGAAGACACAAGAGGAGGCTGAAGCTCAATACAACGTAATTTGAGCGTGGTGGGTATCATCCGGTGCACTACGGAAACCGGGCGTCGTGCTCTAGAAGACTGGATGGCGTTTTGGCACTTCCGTTTTGACAGTGGAGCGGCGCCATGCAGCTTGTAAGTGCTCTCCGAATCTTCTATTATTTACATTTCAATATATTCTAGCATACTCATTTGAAATATGTAATGACAATTGGAGTGTCTTCGTAGGATCTCACACTTGACAAAAGAGCCGACATGCCTTCGTGCAACCTTGTCGAAACAGTCCACAACCGTTGGC
Source organism: Bryoerythrophyllum caledonicum (assembly GCA_963971425.1). Taxonomy (NCBI): domain Eukaryota; kingdom Viridiplantae; phylum Streptophyta; class Bryopsida; order Pottiales; family Pottiaceae; genus Bryoerythrophyllum; species Bryoerythrophyllum caledonicum. Next base: position 2,001,175 of record OZ020520.1, on the reverse strand, counting down.
TCTAACAATTCGGAAACACAATGACATGTCTCTACGCTGCAACAGTAGACGACCTCATTCGTGCCTTCATGCAAATCACGTCGTATCGGGCATGGTTGGAAGGAGGCATGTCAGGAAAAGGTCCGGACGAAGGGACACTTCGGTTGCGATCCTCACAACGTTCGGGTGATCCAAAACTCATAGCTGAGGCTGTAAGGAACTTCCCTGGGGCCGAGGATCTACAGACGAGGATGGGTGGCCTAGAAAGTGCCGAGATTTTTGGGTCTACCAAACGGAAGCTTGACATGCCACCAGGGTCTAGCCATGATTCCCACCGATCGGATACAGTGAACTACTCTCTCCCTCGCGATGGCAGAAGAGTCACTCGGGCGCGCATTGAGGAGGTCCTCAGCGGACATGACTCTGGAGTCCAGCACACAACATCCGTTATGGAAATAGAGTGTGATCCATCCAAGTGGCACATTGCCCGCCTCCAGAAGAAGTCCGCTCGAAAATGCCAAGCATTGCAAGCTCACACTACGGAGCCCTACAACACAAAAATTGCGCGTGGGAGTCATGGAACTCCAGCCCCCACATATGCCAGTATGAAGAAGGATTACAGATCCCCACGGAATGTTGCTGCTGAGTTCTGGTTTTGTCCCGATGATATTGGCCGGTGTGTTAAGGGATCGAAGAAACCGTTTGTAGTGGATTGGCCAACAGTTCCAATGACATGGCTTGTAAAGCGTGGCACTAATTTAACACTGAAGGAGGTACTAGTGTTGGAGGAAGCAGGTTTCCAATTGCAGCAACGTGGAGTTCTTTCTCCACGAAGACAATTTCAAGTCTCTATGGACATGCCACTTCCGCGATCAAACTTCCCCACTCCACCGAATCCGAATTCTTACCACACCTTTCGTCACGGCTATGCAATTCGTAGAACGACGGATGCTCCCTCGATTGAGCAACGCAACAAGTGGTCAAGCGCTGCTCTAATGAATAATTGCTACGTCTCCAACGTCTTTGCGATACCGTATCTAGGATGGGGATGCGTTATCACTCTTGTAACAGGGAAGGAGAAGTCCTATTGCGTGACATTCACGGACCTGCCAGGGTGTACGTGCCCTGGTTTTTTGAAGATGCAATCGGAGGCGTTGGGGAAGAAGGGAAAATGGATGTATTGCAAGCATGTGTACTACGTCTTACGATACCTATGTAAGCTAGACTACCATGAGGACTTATTCATGCATGCTCCAAGCTACAGCTTTAATGAAGTCATGTGCATTCTAGAGCTTGCCAACATCGCTGAAGAAGCGTGAGAAAAGCGAAGAAGTCATAGTTTTTTTGAATATCTACAATTCTAGATTGCTCATAGGTAGCGTCGCGGAGTACATGTTAAATTACTATTGGATATCATGACTATAATTAATACTCATCGAAACTCAATTAATGTATCTATTGATATTGATATGAGTAGTAAATTGTCATACTCCACATCCACTACCATTTGCAATGGTGAATTTTGGACTCAATTTTTTCAAAATAGACGGTATTAATTTCTTTGGAAAATTTCTAGGGATTTGTCTACATCATATTATGAATTGCCAATGTGATTCCCCGGTAATACATGGATGAGACCTATGTAATGTATTGGTGATACCCGTTTTATACCAATGAGATACCCATGTAATACCTATGCAATACCCATCATGTCTAAATCACTACGATTTATTAAAAAAATCGTACATAGAGTACGAACTTGACCACTGTGTACAGTATCATAGTATGACGTTGTCATTTACTATGCAAAAAACTCTTTTGAATCTTAATATGACTCCTTACAAATGAAGAGGTTTCAAATTTTTTGAATAAAAAATAAATTAGAATCCAAGCACGGGAAGAGAAGAAGGCCTACTTATTAGGAAAAAAAATATGGCAGACGTGACCACGGCTATAGGCTACTTTCTTAAATTAGTAAATTTTCCAAAATATGTCTCCAAAATATGCAGTTTCACTAAAATTACCCAAATTTTCACATTTTTCCAAAAAAAATGACGTTTTTTTTCTCTGATTTCGAAGATTTTTATGCTCACCGCTCACAAGATAGTCTCGCTGGTAGCAATTGTATCACTTGTGTGAATCAATGAATGTGTAGGAAGCAAAAAGCTTAGAATGGAAAAGTGCATGGGTATACTGTAAAGTCCTTTGGAATCTTCAAAATTGTACTAACATGGTAATGTAGGGCTTTGAAATTGTCATTTCTATGACATATATCAAATTGTTTGCGCCCTTATCCACGCGTAGACCTTCTATCCGCTCCCCGCCAGGATGACGTCCGCGCCTTGTCCCACCTCCCTCCCATACCAATTCCGTCCTTGCCCAACTTCATGTTTGGCAACCAGGTGGTGCAAGCGTGGTAGCCGCATTGCCTTTTTTTACCTTACCAAATAGTCAAGTACATGTTGACTGCATCGGACGGGCGGGACCTCTATTGGACAGGTGGGACCTTTATCAGACGGGCGAACTCGACATCTGCCAATATGACAACCCTTGAATAATCTAAGACCACACGGACCATTAGGCATGGGAGCTCCACGACCCCGTAGTGGTTGTTGAGCCGGCCACTTTTTGCCACCGCTTACCGCCCTCATCCATACTGCATCTCGCCACTCAAACATCGGAATCGCGTTGGCCCACCACGTGTCGCCCTTGCAAAGCTGCTTCAAATTCAGATTTCCGTCTCTTGTGGTGCCTACGTCAAATTTAGCCACTTGCTGGCAAAAGGTTGCTTGGAGTGCATGAAAATCTCACGTCATCCTCCCGTAAAATGACCTTCCAGTGCCGTTTCAACACTCTTTGGCATAAAAAAAACATTTTGCGTTGGGGCCATCCAATGACATCGTTGCATTGTTCAGCATGTTTAAGTGTCCATGGGAGTGAGCAATGTAGATGCTGTAATAGATCTCCAGCAACTCACTCAGATGGTCCTTAGAGTAGAAAAAACAATTGTAACAAGCCATGGAGACACATGAAATATGGAATTACAGGCAATGGAGAGGTTTTTTAGCATGTGCACTGAAGCCTTCTTTCTCCACTGTATCCAATGTCCATTTTAATTTTTAAAGTTTTGTCACAAAACAAAAATGAATTCGATTGCAAGGAGAACTAGAACACAAAACCACGCGCCACGTGCCAGGACCGAGGGCGAATTGACCCCCTCATTGGTACTTACATGAGGTGGGCCCCGTCTTAATGGCATGGGGTCGTTTTTCTAGCCCTCTTATTTTGGGGGTCCATAGGCTTTTTTTGGATTTTTTTGACAAATTTGGTGCCTATGGCTATTGTTTGCACTAAAGGACCCTCCCTTGCTATAAATAGGGCCCCATCTAAAATCAAAATAGGGGTCAGGTTTGGCCCCACCACCTCGTGGCCCCCTTGGATAAGTAGTAAGTACCAACGAGGGGTCAATTTGCCCTGGGCCGCGCGAGGGCCACACAACAAAGCAAGAGAACCACGGACTACCTAAACTCCTTATCCCAAGTGACTTTATCTCCTACTCCACTACAAACCGCCTTGAACGTCTCCCAATCATATTCAAAGCGAACATAAGCTTTTGACCTCTCTTCTTCAGAGTTAGTGGTCAACAATCTCGAGTGCCCAAGTTGAGCCGGAACTCTGCTCCAGGCCACTCTACCGTCCAATGTCCATTCTAGCTATGGCATGCGACGAGGCCTTCGCTGCCAACTTTATAGAGGGTGTCACATGTTCACCGAGATAAATGATGATGTAGTATGACGTGCCACAAGTTGCCGATATAGCAAATTGTGTGTGCCCAGAAAAATAAAAAGTATCGTCTCACACGATGATGATGACGAACTCTTCTATATAGATATACATCCACATACTTTACGTCAGATTCCTTGCTTCCGACAACATGAACCGATCAGAAGTAGTTTCTCGTGAAATATCCCGACTGTTAGCAAAGTAGCTCACTACTTACACACAGACTTGTATGCAAGGTCATTAAACGGTGGCATCAGCATCACAGTGCATCTTTAGCAGTGCTCCTCCCTTGCTCTAGAGGCCGCGAATTCCTTTGTTCGACATGGAAGTAGTCAGCTGGGTTGCTGGTTTTGCTAACGAGGTTGTGGTTGCTTTACTAGTTGCAGCTTTGGTCTCCTACCTGCTACTGGCTGAAGCTCACCGGCGGAAGTACTTCCCTCAGGGTCCATGGCCATGGCCGGTTGTCGGAAACTTTCCTGTCTTGACGGACTTGCCTCACAGAGCACTACATCACCTTGCCGCCAAATATGGAGGTCTAATGTACCTTCGATTAGGTACATTGAATTCATTGATATATAACTTCTGCAAACTGCACTTGTTAGATAAACCTTCAACGTTGTTTTCTTGTACATAAAGGCCTCACTGTAGACTGGGTATCAGGTTTAGAATCACTAGAGTATTGCATTCGAGAAGTGGAATTCTCTTGATCGGTTCATTGTGTGTTGGGTTGAATTGCAGGGTCGAAGCCATGTATTGTGATTTCCACTGTTGCAATGGCCAAGGAATTCTACAAAACCAACGACGCCAGCTTCGGGTCGCGGCCAAAGAGGCTGGCTTGGACCGTCTGGCACAACAATGAAGACGATTACAAAAACCTAGGTCTCACCTCGAATCTGGCACACTGGCGGCGGCTGCGGAGGTTTCTCAACGCTGAGCTGTTTTCTCCGGGGCGTCATGCATCTCACCGGAGCATCAGAGAGGAAGAGGTCCAGAACATGGTGAAGATTCTGCTGGAGGATTGCAAGAAGGGTGACCCGGTCAACCTCAGAGGCTGGTTGTATGGCGTCACCTGCAACAGCATGACGCGAATGATAATTGGAAAGAGGTACAGAGCCAGCAAACCTACAGTTGTGTCAACAGTTTAAGATGTTCTTAATACGAATCAAAAGTATTACTGCTTATATCGCTCCTTAAATCCTTTATTCATGCAGGTTCTACGGGAACAGTGGCGTACCTGAGAGCGAGAAAGAAAGGCAGGACGTAGAGAAGATGTTTTCGAGCCTCTTCGAACTCTTCGGTGCTGTGGTCATCAGTGACTTTGTGCCATACTTAAGCTTCGTCACCAAAATGCAAGGACACGCGGATAAGTTTGCCAAGGTCCGCGACTTCTCTGAAAAACTAACGGAGAAGATCTTTGACCTCGACAGTCACAGACAACGCTACAACGAGAGGAAAAACGATGCGAGCTATGTCCCAGATTTGGAAGACGTGCTTCTACAGACTCCTTTGGACGACGGACAGCATCTTCCCGATAAGGACCTCTTGAAGATACTGCAGGTGCACTACACTACACTCATTCAAAGAAAAACACTGACGGTGTCAGCACTTATATGCTGTTTGGCTTGTGCTGCTGCAGGAGATGCTGAATGCTGGAACAGAGACGACTGCCACTGTGGTGGAGTGGGCTATGGCGGAGCTCATCACACAGCCCGCTCTCATCGAGCAAGCACAGGATGAGCTTGACGATTTGGTGGGTTCAAAGCGTCTCGTGCAGGAGTCCGACCTCGCTAACCTTCCATTTCTCCAGGCTGTCATGAAGGAGGCCTTTCGTCTCCATCCTCCAGTGCCTCTCCTAATTCCCCATGAATCCAACTGCGCCGCAGAGTTTTGCGGTTACCACCTCCCGACAGGAACACTACTGCTTGTGAACTCCTTCGCAATCCACCGAGATCCAAGCGTGTACAAGAATCCGGACTTGTTTGATCCAGGCAGATTTCTTGCCCATCCTGAGGTGAACCACCTGAGTACCAATGATTTCTACGAGCTCATTCCCTTCGGAGCTGGTCGTCGGATGTGCCCAGCCTTCAACCTCGGCGACACCGTGGCCTCCCTCATGCTGGCTAATCTGCTCTACATCTTCGACTGGTCTCTGCCGGAGGGACGGAGCACCGTTGACATGACTGAGACGAGTGGCTTGACGGTAGCCATGAAGCAGCCCTTGCACCTGGTTGCCAAGCCCAGATTTGAGCTCGATTAGAGAACATAAACGCTCTTTTTACTTCCCATAGTTCTACCAACCGACTCCGTAGTAAAATGGAACTTCCATGTGAAAGTTTTCGGGCATCAACGTATTGTTTTCTATCAGAAAGCAGATAATCAATCGCACGAAACTAGTAATGAGATGGAAGCTACGCAGTTCACTTTATTGATAGTTTGGTCTAGAGTAGTTCGAGTTTCTACACTAATTGGAAATTTATATGCAGTCTTTTACTGGCATACACTTGCTTGAAGATGAAAACCTAATAAAAACATGCATGCGCTTGATAAAAATTATTGTGGATTATCCACATCAAAAATACATGCACTCTATATAAGGTGAACGGTGTACTACTCAATTGAAAGAGAAAATGACATGACTGGGAATGCAGCATGCCGAAGAAACGCTTGATAGGCAGGAACTACAAATTTGATTTTCACAGAGGTAAATATTCAACTGTAAGTTCTTGCTGACATCCAGCTTCAGACCGTGATGAGAAATCAACCTAGATAAGCGCACCCAGTTGGATGTTCGTTGCCAGGTTAGGAAACAAAAGACGTTTCATTCCATCTTTTCTGACATGAAATTTACACAAACGATATTCTCACTTGACGCAATGATCATTATCAGACGAGTTCATTACCCGCTGAAAATTCTCTAATAATTTTTTTTGGATTGCTAGCTTCTCTTGTAAGTTTTAGATTATCACTCCCATTTGGTGGCATTCTTGTTTGAATTAAAAAGGTAAATGTGCTCTCGGAGTTTGTGAATGTGCTCTTTATTGTCTTCTGGCAGATCCAGCAACTGTCTTTCAAAGCTCACACAGATGCAAAAGGAATCATAGACCTCATCAGGCACGTTGCGCCGAAGAATGTCGTGTTGGTTCATGGAGAGAAGCCGGAAATATTTGTGGTTTTGAAGAACACAATCTCCACAGATCTAGGTCCATTTCCCATCAACTTTCACTTCACAAGTACCTCTAACGTTGTCAATGACCTCTAATGTTGATGAACTTTTTCCAGCTATTCCATGCTACCATCCAGCAAACCTCGAGACGGTGGAGGTAGTGTCCAGTTGCTTAGTAAAAGTGGGGGTATCAACGCAATTGCTTGAAGAAAACATCAAGAAAAGCGAGCAAGAGTGGACGCATTCTTGTGAGAGGGTTCGTCGTCGTGGACGACTCTTCACGGATCAAAGTGATCACTCCGGAGCAGGTTGCATCTGAGCTTGGCGTCACGGAGCACAAGATGAGCTTCTCTCGTGTCTGCCCTATTTACTCAGCTGAAGATCATCAACCAAGAGGTCCTCTAGTTGTTGATCTAAACGCCTCGGAGAAAGCGCCAGTTAACGTGGATGTGAGTGTCTAGACCCTGACCTATCACTCAAAATAACACTTCTGGTCATACAGTAATCCTGTTATTTCTACAGTAACCTGGAGTTTCAACCAGATACCACCTCTTTTTACTACTCTTTCTGTATCACATGTTCTTTTCATTGACACTGTTCTAGAACTTATCTCATTGGAAAAGATGTTGCTTTCTTTACCATGTCTATTTTGTAAATCGGCGGGCAACCGACATTGTACTTATTCTCTTATTAATTTATGTGTTCATGTTCTTTGGTTGCATCTTTGTTGTGTTGCCACTGTTCGAACTTTTCGACGCCATACTCAGAACCCATGTTCGACAATTCCTCTCGCATATCTTTTATCTTCCACGATTATTTTTGTTTATATTGACCTTGGATTTCATTGTTACCTTAGAAAAGGTTTAAGCAAATTGATGCAATTTGTTGCTCTTGTCTTTGATCGGTTGTCAGCCGACAACCATGTATTGTGATTTTTCAATTAATATTGACGTCATTCTTTAAACTTTCGCTTCCGGTATGTATGATCTGGAATTTGATAACAACACCCTAAACCATTGGGCGCCACTGGAATCTACGACCATGGTAGATTTTTAGAACAACATCAACGCTTTGGCTACATTTTTGCCCGAAACCCTCTCTAGAATGGGTGAAGCCCATTTTCATGAGTCAGCTGTCCGCCGATGAGATGTTCTCGCCACTCTTATTTCTGGATTTTTTTTTACAATTTAGTTAAATATCTATTTGCATTGTCTGTACAAACTTGTGTCATATATATGGGATCCACCTTCTCAATGAATACTTTCATTTGGTCCGCTATGTAACGGATGGATTTATGGTGCCCAGTGGTGTCAATGGACCCCAAAAATACATCATTTATGGGGCATGACATCATTACATTCATGAGGGGCCTCAGATTGACATCATCCCAACCATCAGTGCATATTGTCACCCCCTGATGTTTGACTGCAAAACCAATTTTGGCTTCAATCTCTTTCTCAATTTGCAACTTCTTAGGTTCAATCAAATCAGTCCTTAACTGGTGGTAAGAAGGTGGACTATATTCAGACCTTGCCATGAAGGTTGCTATAACCGCCTCAATGAAGGTACGATTCCTTGCCACATTTAATGGCACAATTGCATGATAGAAAAAATTTGCCTACTTCTCATCCAACTCCTTCCCCTTTGCAATGTTGAAGGCGTCTAGCATGTGTTGCCGACTTAATGGCCCAGATCTCGTGGAATTCAATGCAACGAGACTACCGGACTTGTGTAAAGGATTATTTCCTTTAGAGAGGTTAGCCCCTCCTTCCGGGCCCCCAGCCATTATCCCTCTCGTCACTTCATTCTGAGCGGATTGGCTTGAACTTGCAACAAGAGCTGCTCTAAATGGACCACCGGGAATTAAATCCCCTTCATACATGTCGTCAGGACTCATTCATTGCGGGACTATGTTTGCACAATTGACAAATCTATGTCGCATCGGCCAAAGTAGGCTGCAACAAATCGACCTTCCCGACTTGGTCTGTACCAAAAGGAGAAAGACTTGCAAAGGTTTGCAGCACTAGAATTGTTCTATGTATTTGGAGAGGATGGCTCCATGAACTCGCTTGATGTCATGCAACAAACACACTTGTAGTCCATGGCTACTGATGCATATGCGACGAGATGGATAGCGGCTCAAATCTGGAAAGAAGAATGGACCCAAAATATTTTATGACAAAAAATCCAAAGCAATATATGAACCTGAGGTTGAAACTAGGAAGCCTCCAAATAGAAGATGTGCACGAAAGGGCGTCTGTGCCAGATGTTCTAGACACATTGAAGAAGGCACCCCATTGCCGGACTATGCATGATTGTTGTTTTTGTACATAGTATTTTGTTCTTACTTTTTGAAGTTTAACATGTGGTGTTTATGTAGAAGGTAAATCATCTTCAAAGAGGAGTATGTGTACTTCAAGAGGAGTAAGTGTACTTGACAATTGCCAAACCTCTCATTATAAAACCACGGACGTATACAATACTCAAATCACTATTATACACAAAAATAAATTTCTTCCCTCGTAGCAATTGTATCACTTGTGTGAATCGATGAATGTGTAGGAAGCAAACAACTTAGAATGGAAAAGTGCATGGGCATACTATAAAGTCCTTTGGAATCTTCAAAATTGTACTAGCATAGTAATGTAGGGCTTTGAAATTGTCATTTCTATGACATTGTAGTCGGATAAATGGGCAGAACTTTCCGTTTGGTAGGAACTTAGGTTAAAATGCGTATATTTACCAATAGGATCAGTTTTGTGTTGTAAATAGGTCCTGTTAGTAATGTCTGTCCCGATTGGTGCTTTAGTAAAAGCAGATCCCGATAGGTCAGTGAAAGAACATGGTTGAAAAGTCACATCCGATGGGAGAGGTACAAGGGTTAGGAAGGAACCGATTGAGAGTTAATTTTTGTGTCTACAGTGCCAAAGCTCCTTCCTGGTTTGAGGAAGTTTTAGCTTTGTTGATATTTGTGTTTGTTTTGTGAACAATTGGGAGAATTTATGAAGTATAAATATATTATAATTAAAGTTACAATTGGAGTAATTGTCTGGACTCAATGAATTGTGTGCATGTGCATGAATTGGTAAAAGAGTAATTTTGCCAAGGGATGAGGAATTGTTCTACATGTTGAAGTTGATTCTGAACCATTGGTGAAAGTGACATTGTGTTGGAAGTATTATGAGCATGAATGTTTGTCAGTCCGATTGGTGAATTGTACCCTCACAACAGTGACACCAATTGGAGTATGAAATTTTGGATGCAGTGGTGAACAGGGTGTGAGTTTGAATGCACACCAATTGGAGAATTCAGTGTGTGAAATTGACCATAGTCTATGAGTGAGAAAATCAAGATTGAGAGTTGTTGTACATGGATGTGTGTTATGGATGTCTGATTGATGATCCGATAAGAGGAGTTGTACAACTGGTACAGTGGAGATAAATTGGAATATTAATTATTGGAAATAAAACAGTAAAGTGAACAGTGGATAAAAAGTTGATTGGAAATTCCCTGGATGGGATTATGAGTTGATAATGACTGCGTTGGATACCAAATTGTAATTGGTATTGGTGTGATGGTGATCCCAAGGACGTGGAAAAATTCCTATTGGTGAATTGGTTATGTTGAAATGGAGAATTAACAATTGGAAATTGTCAGTGTCCAACTATAGTGAATCCGATTAGGAATTGATGTGATTGGAGAATGTGTGGAAATTGGACTATTAATTAATTAGTATTTAGAATATTGTGATTTCGATTGGCTTGACTGGATCATAAATATAATAAACCAATTGGTGAATAAATCACAGAGGGTTATTTGGAGTTATGGTTGCAAAATCAAAATTTGTCAATCCCATTGGATGTTATTAATTTAGAAATTGGAAATTGCAGTGAAGGATTTGGATACCGATTGAAAGAATAATTGGGATCCGTGAATGGATATTCATGTGGAATATTGCCAATTGGTGAATATGCCAGAAAGACAATTATCTGACAGGCACCTATTGGAGAAATTATGAACCCTATTGAAGTTAAAATATGGCAGAGCACATTATTTAGGAGGGATCATAAAGTATGTCAGTTTAAAAACTAAAAAGCAAATCTGTGAGGAGATCTATATCTTATTAAAAACCAATTGAGATACTCCAATCGGTGTTGTATTAAGAGAGGAAGATTATCAATGGCTGATTAAGTTTGAGCCCAAGTATACTTGGACTGGAATTATACGGGAACCCTGTAGTGTTGAGGCTGCTATGTATTGGCAACTTGGTGAATATCATAAGAATGAAGAACTCAATTTGGAGCTTGAGAAGCTATCAATCATTGAAGACTAATTGCTTGTAGGTTAGTTAATTGTAGGCTTTGCATATACTATGATGTTGTAAATAAGGCCATTAATCCATGGGAAATATAAAACGGGAATTAAAAGACTAAATTGTGACATCCTAAAGTATTTAAGAATTCCCTACTTCCTCGAGAACAAATCTACACCGTGGGTTGTAAAAAGCCAATCGTAAAAATACCCATTCTACAAACATATATCAAATTATTCGCGCCCTTGTCTACACGCGGACCTTCTGTCCGCACCCTACCAGGATGACGTCCGCGCCCTGTTCCACGTCCCTCCCCTACGAATTCCACCCTCGCCCAACTTTCTACTTAGCAGCCAAGGGGTGCAAGCGTGGTAGCCACATCGCCTTTTTTTTTACCTTAGCAAATAGTCAACTACATGTTGGCTGCATTGGACGGGCGGGACCTCTATCAGACGTGCGAACTAGACATCCGCCAATATAACAACCCTGGAATAACCTAAGAACACACGCACCATTAAGCACGGGAGCTCCATGGCCCCGTAGTAGTTGTTGAACCGGCCGCTTTTTGCCACCGCTTGCCGCCCTCATCCATATTGCGTCTCGCCACTCAAACATCGGAATTGCGTCGGCCCACCACGTGTCGCCCTCGCAAAGCTGCTTCAAATTCAGATTTCCGTCTCTTGTGGTGCCTACGTCGGATTTAGCCACTTGCTCGTAAAAGGTTGCTTTGAGTGCATGAAAATCTCACATCATCCTCTCGTAAAATGACCTTCCAGTGCCGTTTCAACACTCGTTGGCATTTAAAAAAAACATTTTGCGTTGGGGCCATCCAATGACATCGTTTCACTGTTCAGCATGTTCAAGTGTCCATGGGAGTGAGCAATGCAGATGCTGTAAGAGATCTCCAGCAACTCACTGAAATGGTCCTTAGAGCGGAAAAAACAATTGTAGCAAGCCATGGAGATATATGAAATAAGGAATTATAGGCAATAGAGAGGCTTTTTAGCATGTGCACTGAAGCCTTCTTCCTCCACTGTATCCAATGTCCATTTAAAAATTTTAAATTTTTGGCACAAAACAAAAATGAATTCGATTGCAAGGAGAATCAGAACACAAAACCACGCGCCAGGCGCCAGGGCCACACAACAAAGGAAGAAAACAGGCCGACGCACATGACGACCATATGGGGCTTCATCTTCCAAATATGTTCCCTAAAAGTTTGGGTTTGGCTCTTCATGTCCACATGAGTTTCACGGTAAAATCCAATGTGGTTCCAAACCAAACCATTTGGTTATCCTCTTCTGATTTACCTTTTTAACCATATTATTACCACAATGTTCCCAATGCGTTCCCAATGAGTGCCCATGTTGTTCCCCAAAGTTCCCACCGTATTCTCCAACGTGCTCCCTGCGTTCCCAATGCATTCTCCATGTTCCCAAAGAGTTCCCAATGCATTTACACTTGGGAACTGTAAACCGTAAATTTACACTCACGCAAAACACCCAAGACTCACACAAGTTTCCATATGACTCTAAATTCTTCCCGGGATGGTCTGGCGTCTAATGTTTAAGTAATTTTGATCTAATTATCACATAAAAATGTTTTCTATAATAAACTGAAAGCTATAATGCATCCTATTAAAGGTTTTTGGGTTAAACAATCTACACTCTTAAAGGATTGAAAATTTTTATGTTACCCCAAGAAAAAGAGTGATTGCGACAAGAGCCTTGCTCTTGTCTTTCTTGTGTGTGTGCCCAAACCTCTAACTATGCCTTGCTAGGCGAATGGAATTTATCCATTCCTTAACTCATTGCTTTGTTCGTTTATTAATTCTTCTTTATAATTGAAAAGCTCACTTCATGCAATTTGCTCCATCTTTAATCACGTACGTCCACGGCTAATCTCTTAAGCTCCAAGTGGATTCCACATCAAAACACATTAACTCCAACAATCACACTTGTTAGAAGTTCAAGAATGATTCTTTTTGAGTTCTATACTCTAACACATTCACTTTCAATCAAATTTAATTCCTTTGATTTAATCCACTATACATTACTCTTAAAATTGAAGTAAATGCATTCTTCTAAAATAACATTAGTCTCTTTAATGCAATTAATTCCTTAAGATTAGTTAATGCACTTTAAATATAAGAACTCTTATTTGGTAATTCAATTATTATTATAAGAATTCTTAGACACAAATATTTTTAGTTTTTTGAATATGTTTTATTTTCTTCCAATGTCACTTGTTCAATAAATGCAGCATTAAATCTTCTTAAACTATTTATCCATTTAAGATATTTCAATCAATTAAAGTTTGACTTCTTAATTATTAAGACTCACTTTCACAAGTCACAAGTGCAAAGTTACTTAATTAATTAGAATCAATACAAATTTACACAACACAATATGTATTAACTTAAAAATTCTTACAACCATCGCAAGAATTTGCTAGCTCCAAGCTAGGACTCACAATTGCTTCTTCAATGTGGTGAATTCAAAATGAATTCCTACTCCACGTAAGCTAAAACTATGAAGAGACACTATTTCTTAAAAGGTTTCTTCCTTTTCCTTCCACCTCTTTAAGTTTTCCTTAAACCCTTTCAACTAATTAAAAGGTGTGACTATTCTTTTAAGTCTTTTTTTTAAGTCCTTTCATACTAGCATTATTTCCTTTAAGCTATTTTAAGTTTTTCACTTATTTTAAAGTTTTTCTTAACTTTTACTATTAACTAACTACTTTTTTAGTTATTTTAACTCCTTTAAGCTATAAATTTTAGAAAAAAGCTAAAATTGACATTTAGGCTCTACAAGAACCAATTTCCATATTTAAAATTTATCCAAATTTACCTTTTGTTTAGTGGGGCCCACCACCAACCGTGTGGGCTCCCAACGGAGGCTCATCCGTACACATGTGTGTTTTCTTAAGGCCACGGAGAATTGACCCCCTCGCTCGTCCTTACCCGAGGTGGTCACGAGGTGGTGGGGCCAAACCTAGCCCCTATTTTTTTTTGGATGGGGCCCTATTTATAGCAAGGGAGGGGTCAAACATTCAAACAAAGGCCGTAGGTTCCAAATTTGTCAAAAAAAAAATCCAAAAAAACCTTTGGACCCCTCAAAATAAGATGGCCAGAAAAATGACCCCATGCAATTAAGACATGGGCCCACCTCGGGTAACGACGAGCGAGGAGGTCAATTCTCCCTGGCCATCTGCCTAACCACTGACTACCTAGACTCCTTATCCCAAGTGACTTTATCTCCTACTCCACTACAAACCGCCTTGAACCGCTCCCAATCATCTTCAAAGCGAACATCAACTTTTGACCTCTCTTCTTCAGAGTTAGTGGTCAACAATCTCGAGTGCCCAAGTTGAGCCGGAACTCTGCTCCACGCCACTCTACCGTTCAATGTCCATTCTAGCTATGGCATGCGACGAGGCCTTCGCTGCCAACTTTATAGAGGGCGTCACATGTTCACCGAGATAAACAATGATGTAGTATGACGTGCCACAAGTTGTCGATACAGCAAATTGTGTGTGCCTAGAAAAATAAAAAGTATCGTCTTACACGATGATGATGACAAACTCTTCGATATAGATACTAGAGTGTTACCCGTGTCTTCTAGACACAACATTTTTTTGTGTTGAGTCCCCATCTCATCCCGTCCCCCGTCCCCGTCCTCGTCCCCGTCCCCATCCCCGCCCCGTCCTTTTATCCAAAACCCTAATTTTTAGCTTTTCATCCAAATGTATTTTTCATCGACGCGTTCATCCAAAAGGGTTGTTTGTCATCCTGTATTCTTTTATAGATATAGACTAGAGTGTTACCTGTGTCCTCTGGACACAACTTTTTTTGTGTTGAGTCCCCACCTCCCCGTTCCCTAGCCCTTACCCTCCAATCCATCGTCCCTCCCGTCCCTGTCCCCATCCCTGTCCTCGTCCCCGCCCTCGTCCCCGTCCCTCGTCCCCGTCCCCCGTCCCCGTCCCTCGTCCCCGTCCCTCGTCCCCGTCCCCCGTCCCCGCCCCCGCCCCGTCCTTTTATCCAAAACCCTAACTTTAGATTTTCATCCAAAAACATTTTTCATCAACGCGTTCATCCAAAAGGGTCGTTTATCATCCTGTATTCTTTTATAGACATAGACTAGAGTGTTACCCGTATCCTCTGGATACAACATTTTTTGTGTTGAGTCCCCACCTCCCCGTCCCCTAGCCCTTACCCTCCAATCCATCGTCCCCCCCGTCCCCGTCCCCATCCTTGTCCCCGTCCCCGTCCCCTGCCCCCGCCCCGTCCTTTTATCCAAAACCCTAACTTTTAGTTTTTCATCGACGCGTTCATCTAAAAAGATCGTTTGTCATCCTGTATTCTTTTATAGATATAGACTAGTAGGGTACTCGTGTCCTACGGACACAACATTTTTTTGTGTTGAGTCCCCACCTCCCCATCCCCTAGCCCTTTCCCTCCAATCCATCGTCCCCCGTCCCCATCCCCGTCTCCATCCCCGCCCCCGTCCTTTTTTTTTGGTGGTTTTTCTTCTCATGCTGACCTGACAATATTTGTTTTTTCTAACCTGACCCAGGTTAGGAATTACTGATCTCCAAGGTTTGAGATTAGGGTTTCAGGGGATTGATGCTCTAGTTGAAGGTTTGGGGTTGAGTTTTTGGGGATTTCGGGTTGCCATATTGTTGATGGGTGAGATGTGATTGCATTTACAAAGCAACAGAAGGCGTTGGAGCTTACGCAACTCGCTGGCCTTGATATTCGAGAGGACATCTTTTTGATTGTGAGTTCGACGTAGTAGATCTGGAATTCTTTTGTTGTGTCTGTTTTTCAGTTTGAGTGCTTTAGGTTTCGACATAGTATAATTATTTTGTGCCCTTTGTCAACAAAGATGATGGATATGAATGACTTTTCTGCCGCCGATAATCGTCCTCCCTGTCAATAATCCGCGACGACAGATCATAAAAAAGATAATCAGATCAGGATTCTTCTACAGAAAGAGAGCCAGGCATTTACCAAACTGAAGCAATTGAGATGTAAACCTCAGCAATCATCACCATCACATGCGTGCAGTCCTTGTTGCAATGTCATTTGAAGAAACTCCGCCAAGTATGTAAACCTCTCTCCATCATCAAACTCCACTTCCAGAGCCTGCCAAAAGAAAAATCCATCTCATCAAAACTACTCCTTCAAAGTTAGAGCAACTGTGAGAAAACATCACCTGCAGTTGTGGATACATAAATCAAACTTGTTGCCGATGGCGTCCTCCTCTTTATACTTCTCAAGCATCGCTTCACCTGCATCGGAGTTCCTTGCTGCACACTTGGCCTCCCAACACTATGACCCATCAGTCTAGACCCATCAGTCTAGAGTGTTACCTCTACATTCTTCCAGCATGACCGGACATGGTAAAGAATCACAATCCCATCAACCCTGAGCCCTAAACCTCTCTGATCATAGTACCAAGTCCAAAGCTTCCAAAACCATCAATCAACCAATAAGAACACCAAGTGCAATCAAACATTGTACAGACAATGATCCTACAAACCCAGCGTGACCGGACATCTTGATCAAGACACTGATCGGAAGCATGACATGCCATGCAATTGCGACTTAAGGGACCTAGGATTAGCCCACTGAGCGTTCACGTAAGCATCGTCCTCATCTTCAGCATTGCGCTGCCATTCACATCACCAAAATCCTGCATTCAGATCCCAATAACCACACATAAATCTAAAGATGATGGTGCTAAACATTCATAAATCTGGAAGTGGAGCTTTAAAGCGTACCTTGAGTTGCTCCTGCTGCTTGTAATAGTGGGCCATCATTGCCTTCTACGTATCTGCATCTATTGGTTGGCATAGTATAACCATGTGGCATGCATTAGAGACGCCATACAAACTCTGATTGCAGTACTTCAACAAAAGTGTATTATTGTGAGGTCAAAGGATGCTTATCGGTTCTCGCTCTGGACAACTTTGACCTTGCGCCCGCAACTTCGCAACAATCTGCCACACCTTAGGAATTACTCAAGCTGAAAATTGGACGATCGTCAAGTTCCTTTACTGACTCTACTCTCGAACAATGAAAAAGACAATGTGCTCTTGTTGGACAGTGTTGAGCTTTTCAGTGATCAAACACTACAAAATCTCGTAGCATGAAACTCTAGCATCACCTCATTCTTCCCTTGCATCTGCGTCTACGACACGTCCAAAATAGAGACGTCAAACGCGTGCTTCCCGCCCACAGTGAACGCCACGGAGCTCCCCTCCAGAGCCGCCTAGCCCCAGTTGCGCCTGCTCATCGCCAGCGGCTTCTCCTTCGTGCTGATCTCTATATTGGCCAGGAAGAATGACCCGAGGCTCGCCATGATCCAATCAAAAATGGCCAACGAAGATCCAGTCGGCGATGGCGTTCTCGGCGCTGGTGTCCCTAATTGCGACCGCAAACCCTAACCTACACTTCATCCAAAAGTTGATTTTTCATCCAAAATGATCGTTTATCCTTTCGACGCATTGTTCATCCTCAATTCTTTTATAATAAGAGACTAGAGTGTTACCCGTGTCCTTCGGACACAACATTTTTTTATGTTGAGTCCCCACCTCCCCATCCCCTAGCCCTTTGCCTCTAATCCATCCTCCCCCCGTCCCCGTCCCCGTCCCCCATCCCCCGTCCCGGTCCCCGTTTGCGTCCTCGACTCGTCCTTTTATCCAAAACCCTAACTTTTAGCTTTTCATTTTATTCAAAACCCTAACTTTTAGCTTTTCATCAAAAAACGTTTTTCATCGACGCGTTCATCCAACATGATCGTTTGTCATCCTGTATTCGTTTATAGATATAGACTAGAGTGCTACCCGAGTCCTACGGACACAACATTTTTTTGTGTTGAGTCCCCATCTCTCCGTCCCTAGCTCTTTCCCTCCAATCCATGGTCCTTCCCGTCCTTGTCCCGTTGTCCCCCGTCCCCGTCCCCATCCCCATCCATGTCCCCATCCCCGCCCCGTCCTTTTATCCAAAACCCTAACTTTTAGCTTTTCATTTTATCCAAAACCCTAACTTTTAGCATTTCATTTTATCCAAAACCTTAACTTTTAGCTTTTCATCCAAAAGTGTTTTTCATCTACGCGTTCATCCATTTGACGCTCCATTTTCATCTACGCATTCATCCATTCGACGCATTTCTCATCCTGTATTCTTTTAGAGTTCCCCACTAGTGAGATATCCGTGTCCTCCGGACACAACATTTTTTTGTGTTGAGTCCCCACATCCCCGTCCCCTAGCCCTTTCCTTCCAATCCATCGTCCCCCCCGTCCCCCGTCCCCCGTCCCCCATCCCCCATCCCCCGTCCCCCGTCCCCTGTCCCCCGTCCCCATCCCCGTTCCCCTCCCCGTCTCCATCCCCGCCCCGTCCTTTTTTTTTGGTGGTTTTTCTTGCCATGCTGACCTAACAATATTTGTTTTTTCCAACCTGACCCTGGTTAGGAATTACTGATCTCCAAGGTTTGAGATTAGGATTTCAGGGGGTCGATGCTCTAGTTGGAGGTTTGGGGTTGAGTTTTTGGGGATTTCGGGTTACCATATTGTTGATGGGTGAGATGTGATTGCATTTACAAAGCAACAAAAGGTGTTGGAGCTTACGCAACTCGCTGGCCTTGATATTCGAGAGGACACCTTTCTGATTGTGAGTTCGTAGTAGATCTGGAATTCTTTTGTTGTGTCTGTTTTTCAGTTTGTGTGGTTTAGGTTTCGACATTGTATGATGATTTTGTGCCCTTTGTCACCAAAGATGATGGATACGAATGACTTTACAGTAGTCATTTGTCAAGTTTGTGCATTCATGCGCCTATTCTGCTATGCCGACTCTGGGAGCAAGAACTTTAGGTCAGGGTTACTAATCAATATGCATTCGGTAGTTAGGAATCAATATGCATTTTCAGTAGGGTTATCATGAGCAGCTGAATTTGGGTTAAAGTTCAGGTGAAGCGAGGGGTGTTCTTCGTTCGTATACGTTTCGGTGCCTGATTATTACTGTTTTTGACACATGAGGAGTTGTGTGTTAGGGTTTCTAGGTTTTTGGGGTTTTGGGCATCATGAAGTTGGATGTGAACGCGTTGCGATACCTATACGCAAAATTGGATATAACGCTGGGATTCAACAAGAGTTGTGCTTCTTTGATAAAGGTCCCTCTTTTGCTGGAGCAGAAAGCATCTAAAACCACATTGATCCACTTGAGCAATTTCTCTGGTTTCGTGCAACCCAAATGTAGGAAGAGAAAGGTCAGTTTCACCTCTGATTTCAACAAAATTGATCTAACTATAGGTGTGTCTTACAACAACCTGTCATGATGAATTGGTTTCTTAACCTTAAGAAAGAGTTTACATAAAATCAGTTGCCTACTCTCCTTTGAGCTGAATATTACCGGTATCTAAGAACTATTTAGAGATGATGATTTTAATCCTCCAATTCCGCTTTTAAGTTAGAACAGCCCACTTGTGGCCACATAATTCGCATGTGTGATGTGATATTTGAACATGATAAGGTTGGTTGAGAAATTGAAATGACCTCCAAATGAAAGATGTTGATTGAAGAATCTTCAATGCAAAGGTGTAAGTCTTGCCAAACTTTAATACATATTTTGTATTTAACAGAGTAAAATACGATCATCAAAACAACGAAAATATAAAAAATTAAGTTTTAATTTTCTCAAGGAACAAAGTAAAGGTCCCCGAATTCAGATTCCTGCAACCCTTTCACTCATGCATGGTACTGAAGCAGGTAAACTTCGATTCTCAAAACCGAAGCATTATCAATGCAACCATTCAAACTCCTCTTTCTCAGCAAAAGATGACATGAAAACTAAATTCATAAAAATTACAGTACAATATCCATCACAGCACAATCTCTGATGTTCTCATGCATTTAACCCTAGCTCTGATGCTCCAAAGAGACGACTTCAATTGTAAAAGCTGACGATCATCAATGCTATCATACAAACTCCTATTCCTCAACCGTAAAAACCTTCAAGACAATCACAATAGAATATGTCCGTCCTCTAACCCTAGCTCCAATGCTTCAAAGTGAGACCATCGATTCGCAACACCACCTCGCAATACCATCCAAAGCTATTCAAAGTTGTAAGCGAAGGGCAAAAAGGCTACGATACTAATCCTAGATAAACCCAGGAGTTTTAATACTAAATCCGACCTGTTCTCTCGATCCATCGTTGGCCCATCCTCCATCCTCCGAAAACAACAACCCAACAGCAGCTCCTGCACTCACACGCTCTTCACCACCTCGGATTTGCACACAAACGCATTAAATTGAACCATAGCATGATCAATTCATACGATTGAAGGGAAACTGAAACTGAACCTAGTAAATTCCTTCTCACCACCTCGAATCCGAGGTGGTACAACTCTGTAAAACGTGAAGAGTCCTCTTTTTCGAATTCTAAATCTAGCGCTACACCTTCACCTGAAAATCCACCACCGTGTTCACGTCAACCCTGTAAACATGATGATGCAGGAAAGTCCAGATGTGGGACCGGGGCTACAAGAGATGATTCATTGATTGATCGAGAAGACCGAAACTCAGAACTGATAAAACCCTAACTGCGACTTTTCATCGACGCGTTCATCCATCCGACGTGTTTTACATCCGACGTGTTCTTCATCCTGAATTCTTTTATAATAAGAGACTAGTGGGGTACCCGTGTCCTCCGGACACAACATTTTTTTGTGTTGAGTCCCCACCTCCCTGTCCCCTAGCCCTTTTCCTCCAATCCATTGTCCCCCTGCCCCTGCTCCCTGTCCCTGTCCATGTCCCCATCCCCATCCCCGCCCCATACATTTTTTGTTTTGGTGGTTTTTCTTGTCATGCTGACCTGACAATATTTGTTTTTTCCAACGTGACCCAGGTTAGGAATTATTGATCTCCAAAGTTTGAGATTAGGGTTTTAGGGGGTCGATGCTCTAGTTGGAGGTTTGGGGTTGAGTTTTTGGGGATTCCGGGTTACCATATTGTTGATGGTTGAGATGTGATTGCATTTACAAAGCAACAGAAGGTGTTGGAGCTTACGCAACTCGTAGGCCTTGATATTCGAGAGGACACCTTTTTGATTGTGAGTTTGTAGTAGATCTGGAATTCTTTTGTTGTGTCCGTTTCTCAGTTTCTGTGGTTTAGGTTTCGACATTGTATGATGATTTTGTGCCCTTTGTCACCAAAGATTGTCTATTTAGCCGTCATGTCTGTGAGATTGCTTAACCTACTTTCTTGCCTAGTGAAAACTTTAGGTTCAAAACACTATTAATGTAAAAGTCCATCACAGCTTTTCCATGTCCCGTTTTGATTGAGTTTTGAGGTCAAGTACCGGCTTTCCAAATATCTTTGATATTCGTCAATATTTACCATGCACGTGCATGTCTCTTCCACTTCGGCATAAAACAATTCTTTTGTCTCCTGAAAGCTTCCCAGTACATGGTGGAATCGTTGTACACAATTATCACCATTGGCCTCATCACAAAAGTTGACAAAAATACTCCAGCATTCAACACTTCATTGCCATTCCTCCACACCAAGAAAGCGTGTATTCAACAGCCCATGTTCAAGAAGCTTTTGCACAAATTCATGCCAACCTTCGGCCATCTTTTCATATGCTAGATGGCTTGGCAGTATAGGTGTCTTCTCTCGAGAGCATGGATGTAATAACCCTAAAGTCAGGCACCTGAAAAAACACACATCCATCAGACTGATTCTCTCATCCTCTTCCATCCAACAAAAAGCATGTATCCAAAATCCTAAAAGCAGGTATTAACACTTCCCAAGCACCTGGAAAAAAATCCATCCGACTAATCTCCTCTCCCTCTTCCAATCAAACGCATGGATGTAGCAACTCGATTCAGATACCTAAAAAAATACACATTCATGAGACTAATTTCCTCTTCTTCTTTTATTCAATCAAGAGCGTGGAAATTACGGCCAGAACACTTTTCCAGGCACCTGAAAGAGTACGATCATCGCACCAATTCTCTCGTTCATGATGCTCTACGGCACCGTGCAGGAGGCCAGATCTTAAATCCAATCCCGTTGTCGCCAACCTCCCCGCGAGGAATCTCGTTCAATCTGAAGCTGCTTCGCAACTTCTACAATCTCGCTGCTTGGCACCGTTAACTTAACATCACCAACTCCTGACTCCTCTATGATCAACGACTTAGAAAAATTATGGACACGCTGTAAGAAGTATTTGCCAGGCTCCTCGCCTTCTATCTTTGATTGGTAGACGGCGCTCACAAGAATCGTCACGCGGCCTGATGTTAGAGGAGCCATAAATGCACCAAATCTCTGCAACCAAACAGAAGTGAATCATATTCAGAAACAAAAGAATTGCTCATAAGTATCACATGGAAGGTCATTAAGCGTATCAATCAAAGGTCCGACCTAAGAGCGAATATCACATGTGAATATGAGCCTGTCTGAGAGACTAACCTGGTCAGGATCTTTGATTGCACTTTGGTATTTTCCATCTGGAGTAACGTCTGCTACTGCGTTGAGCAGATTCTCGCGAGGGATTCTCACATTGTCAAACCTGACATGAGATATGAAATCAAAACACGGACCCACGTCGATCCATGTGACGTTTTCTTTAGAACTGATCATCATTTTTACAACATGATACGCAGCGAGAGTGGATTCAGCCTACACAACTCACCAAACACGAAAACGCAAACTCGGAAACTACAATCAACCTCGAAATTGACATGCACCTGTGAAGAATCGAGTCTCCGTCACGCTCCGAGTGCAGTTGCAGCCTCACCCTGGCTGTCTTTCCAGCTCGTCTCCTCTACCACCTTGCAGCAGATCGTAGCATGTTTCAGCTCGTACGAGCTCTTCACCTGCGACTCCGCCGATTCCCGTTTTCAAGCCCTAACCGCGACTTTCCATCGGCGCGTTCATCCATCCGACGCGTTTTTCATCCGAATAGTTCATCCAAAAGGATCACCCTTCATCCAAGATTCTTTTATAATAAGAGATAAGAGATGGAAGATACATAGATACATCCACATACTTTACGTCAGATTCCAGGCATGGCTTCCGACAACATCAACTGATCAGAAGTAGTTTCTAGTGAAATATCCCGACTGTTAGCAAAGTAGCTCCACTACTTACACACAGACTTGTATGCAAGGTCATTAAACGGTGGAATCAGCATCACAGTGCATCTTTAGCAGTGCTCCTCCCTTGCTCTAGAGGCCGCGAATTCCTTTGTTCGACATGGAAGTAGTCAGCTGGGTTGCTGGTTTTGCTAACGAGGTTGTGGTTGCTTTACTAGTTGCAGCTTTGGTCTCCTACCTGCTACTGGCTGAAGCTCACCGGCGGAAGTACTTCCCTCAGGGTCCATGGCCATGGCCGGTTGTCGGAAACTTTCCTGTCTTGACGGACTTGCCTCACAGAGCACTACATCACCTTGCCGCCAAATATGGAGGTCTAATGTACCTTCGATTAGGTACATTGAATTCATTGATATATAGCTTCTGCAGACTGAACTTGTTAGAAAAACCTTCAACGTTGTTTTCTTGTACATAAAGGCCACACTGTGGACTGGGTATCAGGTTTAGAAACACTAGCTTATTGCATTCGAGAAGTGGAATTCTCTTGATCGGTTCATTGTGTGTTGGGTTGAATTGCAGGGTCGAAGCCATGTATTGTGATTTCCACTGTTGCAATGGCCAAGGAATTCTACAAAACCAACGACGCCAGCTTCGGGTCGCGGCCAAAGAGGCTGGCTTGGACCGTCTGGCACAACAATGAAGACGATTACAAAAACCTATCTTTCACCTCGAATCTGCCACACTGGCGGCGGCTGCGGAGGTTTCTCAACGCTGAGCTGTTTTCTCCGGGGCGTCATGCATCTCACCGGAGCATCAGAGAGGAAGAGGTCCAGAACATGGTGAAGATTCTGCTGGAGGATTGCAAGAAGGGTGACCCGGTCAACCTCAGAGGCTGGTTGTATGGCGTCACATGCAACAGCATGACGCGAATGGTAATTGGAAAGAGGTACAGAGCCAGCAAACCTACAGTTGTGTCAACAGTTTAAGATGTTCTTAATACGAATCGAAAGTATTACTGCTTATACCGCTTCTTAAATCCTTTATTCATGCAGGTTCTACGGGAACAGTGGCGTACCTGAGAGCGAGAAAGAAAGGCAGGACGTAGAGAAGATGTTTTCGAGCCTCTTCGAACTCTTCGGTGCTGTGGTCATCAGTGACTTTGTGCCATACTTAAGCTTCGTCACCAAAATGCAAGGACACGCGGATAAGTTTGCCAATGTCCGCGACTTCTCTGAAAAACTAACGGAGAAGATCTTTGACCTCGACAGTCACAGACAACGCTACAACGAGAGGAAAAACGATGCGAGCTATGTCCCAGATTTGGAAGACGTGCTTCTACAGACTCCTTTGGACGACGGACAGCATCTTCCCGATAAGGACCTCTTGAAGATACTGCAGGTGCACTACACTACACTCATTCAAAGAAAAACACTGACGGTGTCAGCACTTATATGCTGTTTGGCTTGTGCTGCTGCAGGAGATGCTGAATGCTGGAACAGAGACGACTGCCACTGTGGTGGAGTGGGCTATGGCGGAGCTCATCACACAGCCCGCTCTCATCGAGCAAGCACAGGATGAGCTTGATGATGTGGTGGGTTCAAAGCGTCTCGTGCAGGAGTCCGACCTCGCAAACCTTCCATTTCTCCAGGCTGTCATGAAGGAGGCCTTTCGTCTCCATCCTCCAGTGCCTCTCCTAATTCCCCATGAATCCAACTGCGCCGCAGAGTTTTGCGGTTACCACCTCCCGACAGGAACACTACTGCTTGTGAACTCCTTCGCAATCCACCGAGATCCAAGCGTGTACAAGAATCCGGACTTGTTTGATCCAGGCAGATTCCTTGCCCATCCTGAGGTGAACCACCTGAGTACCAATGATTTCTACGAGCTCATTCCCTTCGGAGCCGGTCGTCGGATGTGCCCAGCCTTCAACCTCGGCAACACCATGGCCTCCCTCATGCTGGCTAATCTGCTCTACATCTTCGACTGGTCTCTGCCGGAGGGACGGAGCACCGTTGACATGACTGAGACGAGTGGCTTGACGGTAGTCATGAAGCAGCCCTTGCACCTGGTTGCCAAGCCCAGATTTGAGCTCGATTAGAGAACATAAACGCTCTTCTTACTTCCCATAGTTCTACCAACCGACTCCGTAGTAAAATAGAACTTCCATGTGAGTTTTCGGGCGTGTTTTCTCTCAGAAAGCAGATAATCAATCGCACGAAACTAGTAATGAGATGGAAGCTACACAGTTCACTTTATTGATAGTGTGGACTAGAGTATTTTGAGTTACACTAATTGGAAATTTATATGCAGTCTTTCACTGGCATACACTTGCTTGAAGATGAAGACCTAATCAAAAACATGCATGTGCTTGATAAAAATACATCCACTCGACACATCGAAAATACATCCAGTCTATACAAGGTGAACGGTGTACTACTCAATCGAAAGAGAAAATGTCGAAGAAACGCTTGATAGGCAGGAACTACAAATTTGATTTTCACAGAGGTAAATATACAACTGTAAGTTCTTGCTGACATCCAGCTTCAGACCGTGATGAGAAATCAACCTAGATTAGCGCACCCCAGTTGGATGTCCGTTGCCGGGTTAGGGAACAAAAGACGTTTCATTCTACTTTTCTGACATGAAATTTAAGCAAGCGATATTCTCACTTGACACCACGATCATTATCAGACGTTCATTACCCGCTGAAAATTCTCTTGTAAATTTTGGGGATTGCTAGCTTTTCTTGTAAGTTTTAGATTATCACTCCCATTTGGTGGCATTCTTGTTTGAATTTAGAAGGTGGGTGTGTTCTCGGAGTTTGTGAATATGATCTTTATTGTCTTTTGGCAGATCCAGCAACTGTCTTTCAAAGCTCACACAGATGCCAAAAGGAATCATAGACTTCGTCAGGCACGTTGCGCCAAAGAATGTCGTATTGGTTCATGGAGAGAAGCCGAAAATGGTGGTTTTGAAAAACAAAATCTCAACGGATCTAGGTCCATTTCCCATCAACTTTCACTTCACAAGTACCTCTAACGTTGTCAACGACCTCTAATGTTGATGAACTTTTTCCAGCTATTCCATGCTACCATCCAGCAAACCTCGAGACGGTGGAGGTAGCGTCCAGTTGCTTAGTAAAAGTGGGGGTATCAACGCAATTCCTTGAAGAAAACACCAAGAAAAGCGAGCAAGAGTGGACGCATTCTTGTGAGAGGGTTCGTCGTCATGGGCGACTCTTCGCGGATCAAAGTGATCACTCCGGAGCAGGTTGCATCTGAGCTTGGCGTCACGGAGCACAAGATGAGCTTCTCTCGTGTCTGCCCTATTTACTCAGCTGAAGATCATCAACCAAGAGGTCCTCTAGTTGTTGATCTAAACGCCTCGGAGAAAGCGCCAGTTAACGTGGATGTGAGTGTCTAGACCCTGACCTTTCACTCAAAATAACACTTCTGGTCATAATCCTGTTATTTCTACAGTAACTTGGAGTTTCGATAAGATACCACCTCTTTTTACTACTCTTTCCTCACTCTAAAATAGCTATTAAATCGATAGAAAGAGCTTGGTGGTCCCATCTTTTCAATGGAAGAGTTCGGTGGTGCTCTAAACTCAAGTCAAAGTAGTTGTAGCCATCTTTCAGAGAGCTTGCATGAGATTAACCCTGGTGAATATCACCCCCCTTCCTCTCCTTATTGAGAACCATTTAGAGTTGATCTTGATTATGAGAAAAAAGGGGCATCTCTACTGAGTTTCCAACGCAGACTTGTGTGCAGGTTCAAGAGGAGGAGCAATTCAAGAAGCGGTACAGGATGGATTTACAGCGCCACCTGAGCCTGGACTTAGAACGAGAGGCAGTGTTGGAGCATTACGAATTAGATTCTATGGAAAACAAAAGACACCTTCGGACGCGCCTTCGAGATCAAGGTCAACCCGCGTCGAAGCCCTAACCTGACGTTACATGTTTACAGACCTAAAACAAAAAGAGGGGGAAAAAAACGATTGACGCACTCGCACATTGCAATCATCCTCCTCCTTCGCAACGATCAGCCAAATAGTAATTTGCTCACAATCACTACAGTATTTGCAAACACCATCGGAACTGCAAACAACACCATAGCCAGAGAACTAAGTCCAAACCCTAAAACTATTTTCACAACCCTAAAACTATGTTGGATCCAGCAGAAACCCAATTGCAAGAGAGGAGGAGCGGTGCTCACCGCGTAAGTACTGCGCGGCGTGGACGAAGCCGATCAGCTGGGTTTTGAAAGGCGACCCTCTGCCGCTGCTCATGTCGCCGATTCCCAAGCCCACTGCCACACCCAAGTCACTCGTTACGCATGCAAGAAGAGGTAAGAGAGAGAAATGGAGGCAGCGATGAGGGGCTCACTGGAGACGAGGAAGCGATCCTCGTTGAGGATGGCGACGGCGTTGGCGAGCAGGAGCAGGCCCTCCAGCAGCTGGTACAACCCCATCGCTGCTGTCGAATGCCTTCTTCCGCAATCCGATCCGGACACACACCAACTATGAACTATGATGTGTTGGCGACATCAAGACGAGCTCCGGCACTTGAGAGTGGTCTGTGCATGTTCTAGTCCTCTTCAAGAGACACTACGCTTCAAGCATCTCCACTCGGAAACGCCAGCCCGGCCACGGTGGGCCAAGGACGTCGCGGTGGAGCGGGGCTTGCGGTCCGGCTGCCGGGCAGTCAGCCCCAGCGCCGGCCGGGGTCCCAAGGTCTGACACTCCAGGCCTGGCCTCGCGTTCAGCCGGGCATTTGTTTCCTCCGGTTTCCCACGTGGAACTCCTTCTCGCACCTTTTTCTTCACAAAATGGGAAAACAGATGGACGCATTGGCAGAGTGATCAGAACTGCACGGTAATATATGTGCTTGAGGTGTCTAATATGAACCTCGTAAGGAGTTGGTATGGGATCATGGGAGAAGGCAGCCCCTGATAATATGATGTATCCTTCTCCTTCGCAACCAATGGTTGCAGATTTGATGTTATGACTCAAACAAAGTGATTCAATCCAGGTGAAAAGAAGTGAGGCATTATTTAACATAATCGGTTTGCTCATCGAGAAGAACGTCGCTTCCACTAGCATTATCTTTGTGAGAATTCACCTGCGATCCACCTTCCATCTCATGTATCATCATTTCCTGCAGACATTAAAGGAGTCACTGGATGTCATAAGGTGCATGCTCAATCTAACACTGGATTCAAACATTTCG